>VUYV01000009.1:518048-718417 GCA_008711295.1 Anarhynchus alexandrinus | reverse complement strand
CCATTGACAGGACGAGGGGCAATGGGCATAAGTTGGAACATAGGAAGTTCCGTTCCAACACACGGAAAAACTTCTTTACAGTTAGGGTGACAGAGCACTGGCACAGGCTGCCCAGGGAGGTTGTGGATTCCCCTTCTCTGGAGATTTTCAAGACCCGCCTGGATGCAGTCCTGAGTAATGTGCTCTAGGCAATCCTGCTTTGGCAGGGGAGTTGGACTAGATGATCCCTAGAGGTCCCTTCCAACTCTGAAAATTCTGTGATTCTGTGATTCTGTAAAAACCACCACTAAACCATGTCCCATTAACATAACACTGCCAGAAACCACCACTAAACCATATCCCTCAGCACCATGTCTACAGGTCTTTTAAACACCAGGGATGGTGATTCAACCACTTCCCCGGCCAGCGTGTTCCAGTGCTTGATAACCCTTTCTGTGAAGAACTTTTTCCTAATATTGAATCTAAACCTCACCTGGCACAACTTGAGGCTGTTTCCTTTTGTCCTATGGCTTGTTACCTGGGAGAAGAGACTGACCCCCACCTCGCTACATCCTCCTTTCAGGCAGTTGTAGGGAGCAATAAGGTCTCCCTTCAGCCTCCTTTTCTCCAGGCTAAACAACCCCAGTTCCCTCAGCCGCTCTTAAGACTTCTTCTCCAGACCCCTCACCAGCTTCATTGCCCTTCTCTGGACACACTCCAGCGCCTCAATGTCTTTCTTGTATTCCCACAGAATGCTGTGGGAAATTGTCAAAGGCTTTAGCAAAGTCCAGGTAAACAGCACCCACAGCCTTTCCCTCATCCACCGAGTGGGTCACCTTATCATAGGAGATCAGCTTTGTCAAGGAGGAACAAGTACTTGTGGATGTATGCCACATCCACTGCTCAAGTATGCTGGCAATGAGATCATGCCAGTGATTTGGCAGCAAAAACGAGTGATACATGATTAATTTTTATCCAGTCATTCCTTTGGTGTCCAAAATATTTGCAATGCATTAGGCATAATATTTCCCCGTCAGAAAAATGTTACCTATAAATTTTAGAAAGACTGATGTAGTGTTACTGTACATTGGAAGCTTTATGCAGCTGATTTTCAAATCCCATCAATATGTATCTGGAAACACAGGATAAGGATAAGGATGACAAAGTAGAGAAGCCACATCTACTCAGCCCCATTAACAGGTCTTTAGGAGCAAGCTTAATATCCATGAGGAATGACATGAGTATGGTTGATCCTGTCTTGGTGCAGAGAGACAGACTGATGAAACATTGAGATCACTTCTGACCTTTGATTTTTAGTCACACTGGCTGTTTTGGAGAAGATTGGCACACACTTTTCCCTGTTCTGTCCTATAAAATTAACTTAGTCTTCTTGCCACCAACTATAAACCCTTCCTTTACATTTTCTATGGCCAGATTACTAATCAAAATTGAGAATACACTGTGACAGGGAATTCACGAAATTGAGGGCTGCCGCATGATTTATCTGTACTTGAAGTTTCTTCTTTTCCTCCCTTCAGTTACGAAATGCAGAGTTATACTGAGTTTTATCTGGTTCAAGTGAAGCAGACAGGTCAGATGGTCACAGAAATGCAGACTACGATGCCCTGTGGCATTTCTAAATCAAGTGCAATACAACTCTCAGTGCACTACACTCAAGGAGCTTCTGGAACAGATAAAATGAAGTGAGACCAGGTGAAGGTAATAACTAATTTATAAGCTTAGCAGAAATTCTTCCGTCTCGAGGGTTATGTCAGAAATCTCAGAGAGGACAAGTGAAAGAGAAAGGAAGAAACAATAAAAATAAAAAGTACAAATCACAAATTCAGATCTGGGAGCAAAACTTGGCTCTTTAATCATTGTGGTTTTGCTCGGGTCTGACACTAACAAACTGAGCTGGTGCAGGAAATTAAGGATTACTTGAAAATCTAACAATGAGGTATCAGCCAAACCTTATCTTCACAACATGGTAATTTGTGTAATGGCTTGTAATCAGGCTTTACAGTCCTGGCATAGCTTTTCTTCTAAATAACAAGCTGGCTAATCCTGAAAAAGATGTAGACTATAAGTAAATTTGACCTAACTCCTGTGTTCCTATTGTAAATGTTACACAGGTTTTAAGTATTTTCTAATAACATGCATTCACCCAGTAAGAGACTGACAAACAGTCACTGCTGACCTTAGTTCATCCTCATCTTAGTTTAGACATGCACAAATCTGCCCATTCAGTCCTTAATGACTGCCCCACCACCATCACCCCAATTAAACAGTTGTCTCCAGCAGGACATGGGAAAGTTTCCGTTATCAATACCAGTGGCTGGGGTCTGCCTTTCACCATCTGAGGAGCATGAGGCAATAGACCCTCCCAGGGCACAGCTGGTATGCTGACATGGAGCTCTTCACAAAATGCAGCACATGGTGGGAGAAAAAGTGGCTAAGCCTCTTTGTAGAATAGATGAATGATTGTAAAAAAACTTGGGTTTATTTTTGGACCCGTTTGAGCAGAGGGGTTGGACAAGATGACCTCCAGAGGTCCCTCCCAACCTCAACCATTCTGTGATTCTTCTCCTCTGCTTGAAGATTATAGGATGGGCAGAAATTGATCTTAGGTTGCTGTTGGGGACGGTGTGCTGCTGGCAAAGGAGCATCAGGAGCAAAGTGCTATATGGAAAGGAGAGAATCTGGAGAAGGAAGGAACGACAAAAAACGGAACACAGAGGGGAGTGACAGTGCTGCTGCTGACTCCCAAATTCCAGGAATATTTCTGTACGTTTGTGCCAAACTGAATTAAGCAGATATGTAGTTTGGACTGAAACAATGACTGAAGCTCTAAGTTCTTTCCTCTTGCTGCTTCTTTGTCCATTAGATTGTGTCACTCTTTCTCCACTGCTGTTGCGAATTTTGAGTCTTCCATAGACAGGTGACTTCTAAGGCAGTCTGAGTGTATATGTTGATATGACAAAGCTGGAAAATAGCCTAATATCTATATTCTGATTGTTGCAAGTATAACCCTTGACTACTTTGCACTGTTTATTATTAAGTGTGCCTGTATATTTGTGTTTATACATATATATGCATCAGTTTTGTTCTATTTTAGACTTTACTTGCTCTATTCACAATTGCTGCATATCTGAACCTGACTGTACTGACTACAGCATAATTAAAATTTATGACTTTACATATAGTCAGCTATTCACTGTGTCCCTTTTCAAAGTGATGAAACTATGTACGAAATGAACAGTCTTTTCTCTTTTGGAAAAAACTCTTGGCCCTGTTATAGGCTATTTATGTCAGACTTCCAGGCCTTTCACCTTTTCTCTCTGCTCTTAAGTGCATTTTTTTGGAAACTAGGTGTCACTCATATCCTTAAACAAAATACTTCACCTAATATTGACTGTGCACGGAAACTGAACGTGAAAGTATATAATTTCTGGGGTCACTTCTCTCAAGGAATGGAAAAATCTTCCTTTTTCCAGCTCTTTGGTTTTCAGACTGTCATTTTCATTCAGTGAGGGCAGAGGATGAAAACTCCCTCGTTGAAAGCCTGCGTATCGATCATAGTTATGTCTCTGCAGATGCACCATTTTACCGCCTTGCTCTGACATTTCCCACTGCTTCTTGAGCTGTCTTTTGTCGATTTACTGTGTTAGGTACTTACCTTCTATGACAGCAATATTCTAGCGATGACACAGGGAAAAATCCATCAGTTTATGCAATGATCGTGAAAATATCTCACATAAGATCAACATAAATAGGTGCAGATGAATCGTGAATGTCTCTGGTCAGGTTACGATACGATGAAACATATTCTGTGAAGTGCAAGTGCCATTGCACAAGGGTATTATTAATGCAAGTAGATGAAAATGGGTATTTCTGAGGATGAGAAATGTTCTGCAGCTCTTCGAGGCAATTCTTGTCCTTACTACCCAACAGCTACTACAACAATATGTTTCTAAGAACAAAGGGAATTGATTTTATCTTCATCTCAGTAATTTTTCCCTAATTTTCTAACCACTTCAACTAAATAAAACTTAGAGGTCTTTCCATGGCTAAAATGATTTGTCTNTAGAAAATGAATTATTTAAAAATTATTTAAAACAGATTTTGCTGAATGGTGACAGGCCAAAAATGCATATAGCAAAGCACGAAGGGGGATACTCAAAGTGTGTCATCATATAGATTTACCTATCCTGAGAGGCAGACTTTGTATATACTTGGGCAAAAAGTTTGATGCTCAAGTGGATCAGACCATTCTTAAGTTGAGGCTACAGACACATGTCTGAGCCTGAAAGGATTTTCAGCCTCTGTTCCCAGCTGTGGAAGAGTTTGCACAGGCAGATTCATTTTTCTTAGGTCACTACAGGTCAATAAAAGCCAATTTTGGTCATCAGTATCAGTTTTTTTGTCTTAGAAGGGAATTGCTATGCAAATTATTGCTCATTTGTTTCTCTGTGGCATCCACCCTAGGCCTCACTCCTATGGAGGAGAAGGCATATGCAAGGAACTGAAGTACACAAAATAACTATTGCAAAAATCATAATTTCCCAAACAAAATAATTCCAATAGACTAATCTTGTAAAAGAGCAAATCTTGAATATGTTCAAACAAACATACTGCTCGCTGGATTTTGCTATGAGACAGCGGTTGATCTGCATCTTCAGAGCATCCTGTGGTGAGGCAAGTGATAAATGCTGATTTTCTAATGCTGATCTACTACTGTTTGATGTTACATTTTCAGTGTACAGAAAAATGAGAGGGAAAGCGAAAGTAACCTGAGCTCAGCTCCTGCACAAATGAAATTGTGAAGAATGCTGAAAAAAGAAGTTGTGGTTAGCCTAAGAAAGCACAGAATCATTTTAGGAATCTGTCAAATAACCTAAATGTTAAGACAATTTAGAAGCAACAGTAAAAAATGAAAAGTGATCAAATCCTATAAAATGAAAAATGTTCATCCACAACTTTCTACTCCTGCTGTTTTATCTAAAGCCTTTTGAACAAAAGAAGGCAAAGCAAAAGAAAGAAATTACATACAGTCTGTTGTCTCCTAAGATACTGTTTTTTCAAGATTGATCCCTGGCAAGCTGCAGTAACTATTCTTTATTTCTATGAATATCCATCTGTATTACCTGCACACAGAGAAGTGGTTTAGTGTCTCTCTTAGTGCTTCCAGTCACGTGAAATAACCAGGCAGATGAGGCAACTGAGAATTTGAAGGATGCATCCTCTGACCTTGTTTTGGTCTTTTTAAGGGGCACCTTGGGCAGTGCTGGGCTGTTTTGTTCTCTGCCTGAGAAACTTGTGTGTTAGGAAAAGGCACTTCTCCTCGAGTGTCAGAAAACATGGATGTGGACTACAGATCATGCCAGCACTCTAGCTGAGCTGCTGGGAGAAACAGGCTAAACCAGATCCTTGGAATAGGGTGCTGTGTGGAGACTCAGGAGGAGTCTGTCCACGTGGTCATTCAGGATAGATCAAAGCCCATGCAGAGGTTTGTTCTCACCATGGGCTTACACCAAGCACCACGCTCTGGAAGGAGAAGAGCTCAGGCTCTTTACGTTTGACTTGCCTTTTGGCTGGT
Source organism: Anarhynchus alexandrinus (assembly GCA_008711295.1). NCBI lineage: Eukaryota > Metazoa > Chordata > Aves > Charadriiformes > Charadriidae > Anarhynchus > Anarhynchus alexandrinus. The sequence continues at coordinate 712,842 of VUYV01000009.1, read as the reverse complement.
CCTCTGTGGGCTGTGAGCCAGCACTGGTGGGGCAGATTGCTCTTCAGCTGGGCTCGCCAGCATGTATCCTGAGCATAGTCCCAAGTCCAGGTGGACATTTCAAATCAGAGCTATAACAAGCCTGCTATGTGGATCGAGAACGTGCTGGCACAAAAGCGCAGCAGGTCTGAGCCTTCTCTCAAGGCACCTTTCACTCACCTTGTAGGGCAGATACAACTTCAGAGAGAGAGCAGAGCAACAAAAAAGGCTGAGGATATCGTGTCAAATTATACTATGAGTACATCAGTTCAAACATCACCTCTTACAGAAGGGTAGAAAGCCATAGAGGATTCAGCCATACAGAAATTATACCTTGAACAACATCAGCATGGTGTACAATAAAAATTATACTATGCTTTTCATGAGGGAGACCCTTTTTACTGTTTCCTCAGTCTCTCTGTTCTTTTTTCCATGCTGTTTTTCGGATTACTATACTGGAACTCATATTTCATTATCATTGCAGAGATTTGCAAATCTCTCCTTAGTTATTTAGAACCTGAGAAACCCTTTCAACTTTTCGTCCTAAATATCTGCAAACCACGTAAAGGAATAAAAACAGAACTGCATCTCAAAAAATATTACTATGTTTCTAAACTGAGCATCCCAAGGGGAGTCTTTATAATAGTCTTCATATAAAAAGAAAAGAAAATAGTAACCATAAACCCCCTTACCTATTAAAGTTAAAGTATCTTCTATTGATCCTGCAAATAAGTTCATCAGAGAAATACAAAGCATTTAAAATGATTTCCGGGTAAAGCACTGCATACCATATTGCAACATAAATGGTCCCCAAATAGGCATCTTTAAGAAGCAGTACAGAAAAATAAGTCATTAGAGAAACTATTTTAAAATAGTTTGTTTCTTCATTGAGGGAATGTGGTATTATTGCCCTAGAATGATTTAATTCACCCTAATTATATTCTGTTTGATATCTGCAGCTGTCTTGGAAGCAGACTTCTGCTATGTAAATCCAAGAGATGTTTCTCATCTCATTTTAAACCCCAACGTGCTCTAATTTTCAAAGGAATTATAAGATGGTCTCTACTTATGCTCATTGAATTTTTCAGAGGAATATCAAAAGAATACAGAATTTTCTGAATGCTATCACTTATACAGAGTCTATTCACCCTCAACTTACTTCATATATGTATATACATAGAATACAGTATGTATTGACACTGCAGTCTTCGTAAAAAAGTTATGCAGATGAGTGATTGTACGTGACCAGAAACATCTTTGTTTTGAAATGTTCACAGAACACATTAGTAAAAATTGGCTTTTTCTTCTGTCTTTGAGTTTCAATTTACTTTAGAACAGATGCGAAGTTGTCTCTTCAGCAACTTTTCAACATAGTCAGTAAGCAGCACCATTTTGGCTGACATCAAAGGAGAACCAAAAGAGGATACATTTCTGCCAAAAAATTAATGTTGTATATGCATCCTTTAATGCTTTTGGCAGTAGCTGCCTGTGTTACAGTGCCACATTGCATAATACACATAACGATGATGTGCAGGAATTCGTAATTAAATATTGGCTCATGGCTGGTCACCGGAAATGGCAATCAGCTAACACTGGTATTTATTCTGGAGTATCACCATCAAGTCCAGGCAAGATGGCAAAGTGAGCGGATGTGGTGTCAAAAACCACAAGTGCCTGTAAAATGCGTGAACAGTCAGTAAGTGACGGTTTCCTGCTGCTCTCTGCAAATTACCAATCAACAAAACAGAGCAGTTTGCTTTCTCCTACGCTGAAGGAAAATGCTCCTTTTAGTAATTTCAGCAAGGGTTACTAATTGTTTGGAGGGAAAACAGGGGAAGTCAAATGCTTTACTTCAAATAAAACTGACTTATACAGGTAGAATGCTAATCAGGGATTAGAAATTTAAAGTAAAGGAAGTTTTACGCTTTGGAGATGGGACTTGAGCTGAATTTAGGTAATGATTCCAAAGAATAATCCACAAACTTCCACCCATAATTACTATGTTTTTTTCCCAGATGAACTCCTTAGGTAACTGTAATTCTGTTTTGATGCCACACCACCTTAATTGTAGTAGTAAATTGAACGTCAGGAGTCTTAAATGAGCACCTCCCACATTAAGTCTACCAGAGAAGCCAGTTCATTAGACACAGTTTTAGACTATCCAGTTCTTCCCAGCTTCCCGCTGCTCCAGCTGAATGTCATAGTTTTTGGTCTAACGCAGTGAGATTCCTATGTGTTACCCAGCTAAATCCTGAACCCTATTCTGCTATGGTGTCAGTAGGAAGAATGAAGATTATTTGTCTGCCCTGTAGTTCCCCTCCCACTTGAGCCTAAACAAATGTATAGCCTGATCAGACAGCTGACCACAGGGCTACGAGAGACAGGTTTGATTCCTGCCGTCTGTTCCCAAATCTCCCACACGCTCTCTGTTTTAACCCATAAGCTTTTGCAAAGGGGCAGCACCACCACCAAAAATTGGACTGATCTTGTTCCCCTTTACAAGGAACAAAGTAGAAAGTTTGGTCGGTGAATCCCAAGCTGCCATAGATGCCCAAACCTCTCATCCTCAAGTTCTTAAAAAAACCTATTGCTTCACTTCCAGTTGCCTGTTTTATCTGACTTCTGCTCCATCCTGCCATGCTAGCTCCTGTGATCGATCCCCTTTACAAAGTTCCCAAGCCTCCTCGTGTACTACACAGTGAGTAAAGGTTATTACACCCTGAGTTAAAAGTTCAGTTCAGGATGTAGGTTCATGGAATTAAAAGTTCTTTTGTGGATGTAGCATTAGACACAAAAATCAGAGAAAGGCCGCAATGATGTTAACATATACTCCTGAATACCCTGAAATTAACTTTTGGTGACTGGAAACTTCCATTCACAAAAGAAGACATCAGAAGTTATAAAAAGATGCTTGGCATCTAGAAATAAATGGTACATTGGGAAAAGAGATTAAAGCTAGAATATCTTAATTTTTACATTTTTTTAATAAAGGAAGCTTCATAAATTTTAAACACATGCAAGGATATTCTTCAGAGAATGTTTCAAACTACATTCAGGGGATGATCTGGAAAGAAATAAAACTCAGACATTTGCCAACCAATGGTAATGTACAAAGATCTCAGGACTCAGAGTTAAAATTGTTTTCTGTTAAATTTTCCATCTGGATTTCCCTTTCTCTTAAGTAAATGAGCAAAGATCGTGAGCAAGTGTAAGTATACAAACNTTTCCCTTTCTCTTAAGTAAATGAGCAAAGTGTAAGTATACAAAACCACCTCCATTTACAATTACATGTAAGGCTGAGAAAGGAATGCAGAAAAAGAGTAAGGACTCAACATCTGTGGAAAATATTGCATTAAACAGATGCAGTTTATTATCTTTCCTAAAATATCCCACTTCATTGCGTATGAGCAATAGCAAATGCTGGAACTACAGAGAGGTTATCTGTGACCATAGAAACTTACTGCCAATGTACAAAAAGCTGTGACACGGTAACAGTATAATAAGGTCTTCAGGTGAAAGTTGGAACTCCAGCAGCTACAAATGTTCACCTTATGTCTAAATCAGTGTTAAAACAATAAGTAAATTAGAAAGATTTTACTTGCTATAGAGCATTTCCTACCACAATTCATAAACACATCCCAACAGAGGAAATTGTAAAAGTTTTGATGGAAACCTTTCAACTTTTAAGTTATGATTTTGATGATTTATGGTGATGACTTTCTCCAATTGTCAGGGACCTCCTCTGTTCTCAATGACGTTTCCAAAATTATAGAAATTGGCCTTGAAAGGATACCAGCCAGCTCTTTCAGCACCCTGGAGGGCTTCCATTGGGTGCCACAGACCACAAAAGGCAAAGTTTTTCCAAGTAATACCTGATAAGATCCTTTTCTACTGATGGTGATTCTTCTCCTGGAATCTTATCCCTAAGCATAGGGCCCTGTGGAACACCTTGTTGGTGAAGACTGAAGCAAAGAAGGAACTGAGCACTTCAGCCTTATATGGCATCTGAGGATGCTCCAAGAAGAGACTGAGAGCTGGGACTGTTTCGCCTGGAGAAGAAAAGCTTGGAGGGATCTTATTGCTGTGTATAAATACCCGATGGGGGTGGAGGGGAAGACATGACAGAGCCTGTCTCTCCTTAGTGGTATCTAGAGGCAGGATAAGAGGCAATGGTCACAAACTGAAATTCCATTTAGGCTGTTTTACTGTGAGGATGGTTGAACACTGGAATAGGTTGCCCACAGAAGTTGTGGCATATCCTTGGAGATCTTCAAAACTTGAGTGGACATGGCCCTGAGCAACCTGCTCTAGGTGACCTGCCTTGAGCTAGACAGGTTGTACTGGAGGATCTATAGGGCTCCCTCCTAGCCTCGACCAGTCTGAGATTCTGTGATTCTGTGACAGACACTGCTTAATAAATTCCTATTGCCAGACTTGACTCCTACAGTTTATGCGATAAAAAAACGTCCACTCATTTTCTACTCCAATTTTATATTTTTGTACATTATATGAGTAAGTAGTCTGGAATGCCCATGTGTTTAAACTGGTTTAAGGGAAAGGTGGACCATAATCTATACACACTCTACCATCAGACCCTTTGGTGAAGGGGAAGAAAAAGCTCTTATGTGTAAAACTTCACCTAAAACAATTCTTACCCTGTTGCCCCCCAGACCGCTTCACCTGTGTACTTGTCCACGACAGCAGCATTCTGCCAGACAACAGCAACATCTGATGTCAGGCAGCTGGAGATTTTTATTCAGCAGATATGTAAATTTTATTTTGATGAAGATTTTACAGTAAATGTCTGGAGATGTATGGCTTGTACTTCTCAAATTCCCATGGCAGACAGAGAATCTTGCTGAGCAGACTAGTCTGCTTTAATCTCAGGCTCAGCAATTTGCCAAGGATTACGCGATTTAGACTGCATTCGTAAGTAAATCAGGACCTGATGAGACCCTTTCGCTTGTATGTCACTTACAAGAAGGAGATCTAATGCCATCACAAGCTAACTCCGTATATTTGGAAGACTACATGCGAAATCTTTGACCAGCTTTTGAAAAGTAGCCTGTGACAGCAGTAGGGGATACTAAACAGGATCTACAGAGCACAAAGGTGTGAGAGGGAAGCAGGTGGGAAAGATGTACAGATGTCTGAAACAGAATTTCGTGAAGATCTTAATCGCACCAGAGTGAAATGAACATGTAAAAATAATTTGGTTTACTGTGCAGCTCCATTAGGATTCCAAAAGAAAATTAATTAATTAGATGGCGTTCTATGAATAGATTCATAAAGATAGACAGCAGTAGGCTTTGTGAAACCACAGTTTTGGGATTATACAAAAAAAAAAAAAATCTATCGTCAACAAACACGTTATACACAGCAGGGAAGAACTGATGCAGGTAAAATTAACTTGTTTTTTAAAAAATAAAATAAAATCATGTGAATGTGCATAGAATCTGCAGTATTAAAGTCATTGTGCCATCTCCCTGCAAGACTTTTCTTCATGATCCATTAACCTTTCATCGATATATATATGTAAGTGATACATAGTATAATTGTTGTTAAGAAATTTGTCAGAAATTAGCATACAAAAACATGTCTGAGACTCAGAGGACAGACTTACAAACAGAATTCTAGCTTTGAAGAGTAGTGGGGAGCTGAGAAGTTGTACCCTGGAAGGAACAGGCATTAGCAACCAAAGGCACTTGGCTGTATTGTTAGCTGACTCGTTTGGCATCCTATGATGTTGGGATCACACAAAAGCCAACAGTTATCAATTATCATACAAACTGTTGCTGGTAAGAGGTCCTTTTAGGAGCAGCAGTGCTGATTTTTGCATACAACAAACTTTATGGTCCTGTCAACACAGTTGGTTCAGCCGTTTGTCAGTGCAGTGACATGGTTGCGCGAGAGAGCGAGAATGTTATGTGCTGAAGAATAAATGATTCTGTAGGCGTGTATGTGTATACTCCGTGGAGAGCAGGATGGGTTTGTAGCACAAACCAATCTGTTCTGGAGGTATAAGGTAATATATACTCAGCAATAAACGTGAAAGTAAGATACCAGTTGCTGGCAGCCCCTGTGCACTCAGCTGTTCTCCGGGATTATTGTGGTTTGCTATATTTGACATGCAGTTTTGACTACTAGAAGTTCAATGCAGATCCATACTTTTTCTCAGGTTTGTTTAGTGTTCTTGAAAAAATTGTTTTTTATTTCAGCCAGCTTTTTTCTTCTTTCTCAACCTACTCGCCCATCTTCTTTGTTGCTGGCCAGACCCTCTGCATAGCACCATTTTTATTCTGTGTTGGCGTAGTAGCCTGGCAAGTGTCTTAGGAGTTTTTGGCTTGCGCACAGTATCACAAAGTAGATTGTACAACAGATTACTCTGTAATTTGGCATGTGGTCCCAAATCTATGAGGAAACATACCAAGTCACATAAGGAAACAAAACTTTTGCAAGGAGTTAGAAAACACACTCATCTGAGTGTAATTGAAGTGATTTACTGGAATCACCATTTGAAGTGTTTATCTGAAATATACCATATGGGACTGTTAAGTCTGTGTACACAACTGGTCCTAGTTCTGGTGTTCCATAACAGCTTTGCTTTGTAGCTCACTGTTAAAAATTCAATTTTCATTTCTAGCTATTTCTCCTGAAGTGCTCAGGCTTAATTCTCATAGGCCAGGTGTCTAAAAGTAGATATTCTATAAACTTCACAGGCCACACAGAAAACGTTCATTCACTGACTCTCATTTCATAACGGTTTGTTTTCTCTTTAGTTCCAAGGTAGGATTAAGAGAAACAGAAGTTTTACAGTTCCCTTAAGAACCATTCAGGACACATTTACCAGTGTGATGAATTCCTTGTCTCCTTCTTCTACTAGGAAAAGTAGGTCTAGAATCAATTAAAAGCAGCAACACAGGAGAAAACTTCCAAGTTCACTGAACTACAGGCATTGTAGGGAGGTCCAAGACAACTGAGGTAGTATTTTTGTTACATGTAACACATACATATATATGTGTCAAAATGTTTAGAGAAAAATGTAAATTTTTATATATGTAGGTATTTACATTACATACATAAATACATAAAGATATGAAAACTGTGTATACTGAGTATATAGATAAGACATATATACCTAAACACTCTTTTAGCCTTCTTGCTTTACCCTATATAAAACCCTCCTGAGTGCAAACAAAATGGAGTATCTGTGAATCTTTCATGTTGTCTCCATTTATAACGATCGATGCAGAGAAAAAGCTATACTATTTTGCGTGGCAAATGCCATATGCAGTTGATAATATAGCCATGGTAAATGACCCATCACATACACACGGATATAGACACACATGCATTCAGCGAAATTCTAGGCTGTTAATGCTGGGATAATTCTCTAATCTAATTACTTTGAGAGACAAGTGGTTACAGCCGTATTTCCCATCTTCCAATTTTTATTTCATTGGATGAGTGGGACATGGGGACGGAGGTAACGTTTCAAATGAAGACAACATAAATGTGAATATTAAAGTACTTTAAATAATATTTTTTAAAGGATGTTTTCAGTCATCCAGTTCACTTTCTTATATATATAGACAAAAAAGGGTGGTTTTGGCAAGATTTATAATAGGAAATACTCTTTTCCAGGTACACAGATTTCTTTGATTCAAAGCATAGGAGAGCACTGCAGACTGTAAAAAAGACAAAACTTCAGGGGACTTGTCACTTATGAGAGTATCAGGGAAGAGATGCTATTTGCAGTAAACACTGTTTGGTGGTGAAGGCATACAAACAGCTCACAGTGGGAAGAAAACAGACAATGGAAATTCAGATAAGGCTGAAAAGGGTGTTAATGGAGGGGAGATTCATAGCTGGTAGGGCAAATCACAACAAAAATTATTCAACTACCATGTAATGGAGCTAAAACCTGCAGTTTACAGTAGGCTATGATGTGGGAGTGATGCACAGTTCACCTGAATCTGAAAATGAGTATAACTGAGCTTGATAATACTATAATAAATGATGGTTATTTTCTTTCTTAATAACTTGAACTCATCTAGGTAACATTTCCATGGTATTATGAGTTTTTATCCCACAGTCTGATCACATGCATAATATTTCCTGATATTAAGGCTGAAGAAAAAAGAACGTGTAAAAAAAGTGAAAAGACCACCATTTTGTGTCAAACAGGTCCACAAAATATGACTCAGATCAGGTACTGGAGACAAAATTCAGTACCCAGGTAGCACAAAAGTCTGAGCAGCCACAGCTGTATTTAAAGAATATGAAGCAAAGGCTCAAGAAAAGGTATCTTTTTTTTTCCTCCCTTCCCAGAGGTGTATTCATGTTGCTGCTTCTTCCACGCTTCTGCTTAAAGAAACACAATTTTAGCCAGTCTAATCCTCTGAAGCAGAACTTTTGACACTTTTTAAAGAATAACTGTTGGAACAAGCAGAGATTGAATGTGCAGATGTGTGCTGGTTATTTTCCCACACCTAGCACTGGGTTACGTATATAGGGCGTAGGAAGTAAGCAGCGATAGAAAGGACAAAGCAGAAGTTGCTGAAGGTATATATTGGACTCATTTGCACCAGAGAATAGTTCACTAATTCCACCTTACAATTTTTATAATCTTCTGCTTCATTTCTCTTATTTTATTTTTTTCTTTCTCTTTGGCAATGCAAATTCATTCTCTAGCCAGAGCTAAGAAGCTAAAAAGATTTAGGTCATGATTAAATACTTGAGTACCAATGACTATCAGAAGATGCAAACCTATGAAAAGGATTCAGTCTCTCAGTTAACTATGAGGATATCTGATTGCACAGCTTCTTTTCATTTATTTTAGGGACATTCAGTGAAAATAACATTGTTCCATAGTTTTTACAGCTAGGAAGTGTAAACGGACAGTTACTTGCGTCTTAAATTTGCAGTAGGCTAGGCATTTGTTATTTTGATTAGATATTAAATAACGGCATTACAGTAAATTTATTTTCTTTAAGTAATCAAGAATGAGGTGGTTAGCTAGGATGGGTTTGTCAATAAGTTGAAACAAGCTGAATTATATAGAATGTTCACAGTTTAATCATGGGCTGATAAAATGCCTATCTATCTCTTAATCTCTTCCACTGATAAGGATAAATCAAAATGACCATTTACCCAGTTATGATTACTGGATATAATTTCCTCAATTAATTGATATATGACTGGTAAAAAACCCCATTCTAAATAAAGCATAACCCAAAGGATGTACACAATTAAGATGGAATCCGGAGCAAACACAACAAAACTTCTAAACTGGTTAATCGCATTTTGAAACACTCAGGAGTTTCTGGGTAGCTAAATATAGCCCAAACATGCACAGTAGGTATCATCTTAATATCTAGGTTACTTTTAAATTCCAGCATCATAACAAAAATAGTGAGAAATGGGTGCTTAAGCCATGGCCACATATTGCTGACCCTGAGAGTAGAAAAAGCAGATATGACAACTACTAAGAACACTTAAAAGAAAGACAAGGATCTGACACCTTAAACCCTCTTCAACCTGAGGAGAATCTTTTTCCTCAAATTTCACTTCTCCAGGACTCTTCAGACAGCTGAACCAGGGCCAGAGGGTTCATGATGGAAGAAGAGTGTATGAGAAAAGCTGACTCCCAGGCTTCACGTGTGACATGCCGACACGTTTGGGTTCGATTTCCTTGTCTATTTCTGCATTTTACATGATACAGATGCAGTATTAAAAATATAACGCTACTGTAAACTCACAGCCTCATCCTGTTCTGGCTTCAACAGGAGCCACTTTCCTTAGGTCTCCAGGAATAACATTAATTAGCTGGCAGGTATTCAGTAACATCATCAAAGACATGAAATCTGAATAGGCTTTTCAGTTTCTGCAGTCCTGAATCCAATCAAGGGTGAATTGGAGTAGGGTGCATGATGATCTCACAACCTACAATATATTCCTGGTCCTTCCCATGTAACAAGAAATGGCTTCCAACCCCCTTGCACTTTTTTTTTTTTTTTTTGATGATTGCTGCTGGATTTCTGCCAGAGCAAGGATTTTTATCTGAATTTTGGTTTTCCTGGAAAATGCTTCCTTGAGGACACTTCTGAGATGCTGGGAGAAATACAGATGAGATGCAGATGCAGCCCTTGCTCGACCTAGGAAACTTCCAACCATTTTATGGGAGTCAGCTAGCTTGTACCACAGTCTTGAAGATTTGTGAATGTTTCCTAGGGACAATTCTGTCGATTAATTCCACGGTATTCTTGGTCATCAAAACAAGTCACCGGTAGCTAGAGCCTCTGGTCTGCATGTGCCAAGGCATCCCAGAAAGAACTTGTCTGGTCCAGATTATTAATGATGCATTTGCAGAAGAGATGGAGTGGATCCCCGGTAGTAGTCTTCAGTGTTGTGCATTGTGTTACTGGGTTACAGTAAGATAAAAGAAAAAAAAGAGGAACAAAGAAGTTGTGTGCCAGCACAGATTAAAGGATATACAAAGCTATTTCTTGAATTGTTTCTTCTTCCTCCCCTTGTAGGCTATGAAAATCTTCCCTTTAAAATGTAATGGCTGTGTGTCTGCGTGTCTGCATAGACTTCTACAGTTTTCTGTTCTTTTTATGTCTCAGGAGATGCCATCAAGGAAGCAGAGCACACATTTGTATTTGTTCAGCAATCCCAAACTCTTTGCTTCATTTCCCCTCTTCCCACTGCTCTCAGCTCCCCTGTTTAGAGACTGTTCCTCAAGAGTGCAGTCTAGGTTGTGTTCAATACCTGTGATGATTTATCAGCGGCTCTAACACCGTCATGATATAGAGGGTACATAGAAAACATACTAATGGGAGGAAAAAGAGGAGAAGGGTACAATCAAAACACCCAGAGGCTTTGGAAAAGATTCAAAAGTAAGGCTAGGCAGACAAAAATATAAATTTCTTAGAGGAAAACAACATATCTAGGAGAAAAGAGATAATACCGAAAGGAACGCAGATAGATCCCAGCAAAGAGAGCCATCTCTGATATCTATGTCTGACCTTGTTTCCTACAATCTTATGTGTTGCAGGTTCAACAAAAGCACAGTGTTAATAAGCTCAGACAGAAGAGGAGGGTTGTCTAAGTCCTTGAGTGTGAAAGAAATGTAATATCTTTATTTATAGTGCCTTTAGGTGCCTGCCAAATGTCTTCATTACCTCCCAATAATGTAGAGATAATATTTCAGCTGTGAATGTACAGTCTGCAAATTGAAAGCAAGGCTGGAAGAGTTGCTGGTTGCAGACATACTTGTTAGGGTATTTGGCAAAAGAGCACTTGAGTAAAGTGCACGAGACGTCAGTCTGATAAAAATCACTTGTCCTTGAATCAGACAAAATATGGACTTATTGCCACAACTGCTGCTCGGGGGAAAAGCCTGCAAACGGATACCAATGCTGTCAGCATAAGCCTACTGCGACAGCTTATTCTCAGTCTCAATTAGCAATACGGCATGGGCTCCCTGGGTCCTGCATCTCACAGGTGTTTCCTGATGTGTAACACTGTCCGCTAAAGACTTAAAAAATCTAGGGTGAAGGTGATGCTTTGTATTGTCTTTGAGTGCGTGGTGGCATTGAGAAAGGTGGGAAGGCAGACTGCGGATGCCGGCCAAGCAGTGCCAGTACTGGGAGCCACAGCCACCTCCTGGAGGGGAGCCTGGGAGAAAAAAGCAGCTCCTAACCACAGGGGTACCACAAGAGCTCACCCAGCACTGATGGGCACTGATGAGGAAGGTATCACAGCTCCTCGGGGCCAGGAAAAGGGGAAAGGGCTGTGCATGACCTGGGGCTTCCTAGCCAACAGCTTCTGGGAGTGATGGAGCTTCAGAAGGTGAAGTAACCTATAGTAGGACTATTGACACTGATTTTTTACTTGGCAAGAAAGATGGTTAGAGACTGAGAGCTTCAGAGATGGGCAGCTCTGCCGGTTGCTTCTTGCCATGGGTGGTCAGCTGGAAGCTGAATAAAAGAGATCCCTGGCAGCAGCAAAGTAACCACTAACAGCTAAAATGCTTTGAGCTTCTCTTAATTTTCCCAGCATAATATCAAGGTGTTATAGGGTTTATATGAACCCTGTTTCCTCTTCCATCCTTTGGCCTCATTCCTTACACTAGCAGCATGTCCTGCTCCACCAGGCTGCACCTTCAGGGGATCTCCTTTCTCTTCTCAGTCAGTCCTACTTTTTCTGGTTACACCAAGTTTAAGGCCAGAATCGATAACATAATTAGGTCATGAATAATTTATATCCACCAGGACCGTTTTTGGTCTCTCACAGGAGTCTATGAGAGTGACCAGTTTGTAAACTCAGCTCCCAGACTTGTGTAGTCACTCTGCCACTTAGAAACAGTCGGAGTCACAGGACAACCTTTAAACCTGTATCTCAGCTGTCTATGCTCTGTCAATCAAAATTTAATTCTGCAGACAGATCTTATCCTTCATTGATATTATAAGAGGTTTGGCCACATTATTTTACTTCTCACTTCCCGTCCCCAAATTCAGTTCTAAAATACTTATGTAACATCCCCTTTTATATGAAACAAAATATATACTGGACCTGATTCCAATTACATTTCTTTTGGGTTTATAGCTGTTTAACTTCACTGCCTTCTGTCGAGTAAGTGCTGATTTACATTGCTTTGAGTACAGCTTCACCAGCCATTATCCCAGGCTTCAAGAATCTCCTCTAAAATCTCTCTCAGGTATTATCGCTAAGTTAACCCGCAGCAGTAGGTAGGTTAGACAACCTGACTCATGGTAACAACCAGGTTTTTTTCCCCATCTATTTAATAGCCCATCAAGTTTAAAAGCCAGGCTCCTCATTTACTTTTTATGTTTTAACCAATTCGTTCTAGAAATGTCTCCCTGGAAAAATGAGATAGCATGCTGTAAAGATAAAAGTGTACCAACGTGCACTTTGCTGAATGTCTGCATTATGGGGGTTCTGCATGTCATAGCTGCTGTGCTATAGAAGATGACTCGAAATAAGCCCTCTAATTCATCTGCACATCAAATGCTCCAAAAATGTAAAAGAGGGGCTTAGACTATCAGTAGCTTGGCTAGCTCATGGTCTATTGTCTCCAGTCTCATTTCCTTAATGCTCATGGTGATAGCAATGGCTAAAATTCATCTGCTGTCAATGTCAATAAATTTCTAACAAAACTCTAGCAAAAATTCACAACTCGTTGTTGGAAAGTTTTCTTGTCATATTCCTTTCTTGAATATAGAATCACTAAAGCAGTGTCAGAGTACTTTAGCATGATGTCTGCTGGGTCATTTGTGGTGCCCGTTTTCATATGAAACATGCCTTTTCACGATCTCTGGCTGTCGCAGAGTTCACAGTGGTTGTAGAGGGGGAAAAGGTTGGGAAATGGTTCCAGTGTGCTGCAGGCTTTCAGAGAACAGATGTCAGTTAGACAAAAAAAAAAAAATAAACTTGGCTCAACCGAGTTTACCTTACAGACATCCTTGGGCCAGTAAAAAAAACATCCTTGACTCCTGTTCCCCATCATGTAGAATTAGTTTGTTGTTGAATTCATGCTTGATCTAACACGACTGAATTTAATAGTCTTACACCAGGGATGAATTCGGCCCTTGGTCTTTAAAGCAATCTTTCCCCTTGTGTGAAACAAAAACACCATATGGTGAGTCCTTGGCTTGATATCCATAGCTGAGCTTGCTATCGTTCCTTTCTGATTCTGTTGGTGGAAAAGGTTAAAGCCTGCAGAGCTGGTTCGGTCAATGCCAAACCTACAACAACAGGGGGTGAAAAAGGAGTTAACGGGGAGCTTCATCCATATGAGCCCTGCTGTTCGTTCTCCAGGGGCCGCACATTACACAGACTGAGCTGTTTACTGTTTATGGAGTGATGGAGCTGAGCCCCGCAGAGAATCAGAGCAACAATCCTCGTCTTAAAACTGTTCAGTTATTCCTGTAGTTCAGGCTATGAGACATCCCTCCTCATAACCACTCAGAAAAGAAGCAGTGCCTGCATAAGTTCCCCTTCACACCATCTCAAACGAAGACCTTTGCCATGGAGCATGGTCACCAGTAATATGGCAAGGACTTAGGGAGCCCAGTGAAGTGGCTTTGTTGTAGTGCACGATGTATTCACACAAAGCCTGGGGATCTTCACTCAAAAATTCTCCTCCCAGTCCTGAATCTGTAAGCGAGCAAGCTGCGGTTAGCAATATAACGATATATACACTGAATTTAATTATCCAAAGAGTTTTTGCCCCAGACTGGTAAAAACCCGTGAGAAGTGGGTATTGCACGCTAGCACGTTGCAGACTAGGTGGATTTGTCTATCTGACCACGTCAGCCTCTTCAAAGCCTCGCCACTGGTTTCCTCGCTAACACCATACCCAGTGCAAACCCTTTGCCATGAACTGCAGAGCTGCAGCTTTGCCTTTTGCCACCTGCCTTGTAGCAGGATGAGCCCCTGCTTGGTCAGTCATGGCAACCTTTGACTCGCTGTTTGTCTCTTTTTGTCTCAAGCATCGCTCCAGTTTCTCTGCTGAACCTCACGTGGAAAATCACTTTCAGATATAAAACATCAGGTTGATGCTTTCAGCTCTCTCCAAGAAGCTGTTCTAACGCATTCAGAAAGATTCCACTGCTGGCTCTCAAAATACTAAATCAAGATTGTTCTGTTTTTCAAGATGGTTTTGTATGTAAAGACCCTTTTGTATGCCAAACATCCTTATATAAAAAGAATGGTATTGTTTTACCCAAAGTTTTAGCAAGTACTGGATTTCTTTTGCAAATAAATTAATTAGTCTTTCAGTTGGAAATCAATCCTTTAGGAAATTTTCGTGCTGTTTCCAATCACGCACTTGTCCCAGCTGAGTTCAGAAACATAGAGGCAGATCTTCAAACTTCCTGTATCATTAAAATTCACAGAGCATTTATGGCAAAAGAACCATTAAAAGATTTATTTCAATGCTACTGGTGGGGTTGTTTTCTCTTGTTAATAATTGATGGTTTTTTTTTTCCTGCAGAATGAGTTTATACACTTGCAGTACGGCATAGAGGAAAATTCAGAAAGCACAGCTCAGCTCTGGAGATGCTATCTGCCCTGGGTCCCTCCTCAGTTGATGGAGAGAGGCAAACTTCTCTGGAGAGTAAATCTAGAATAAGAGTCGATTTTAAGACACCTAAATCCTCTCCTGAAGGAACACTGTCAGCTGACAGCAGGAAAGGAGGTTAAAATCTCCAGCGCCAAAGCTAACCTCTGTGGACACCCCTCTCCCCTCCTATGGCTTTTTACTGAATAACCACCTACTTTCTGTTTCGCGGATTCCTGCCTCGTTGGGCGCACTGAAGGGAAGAACAGGCTGTGTCAGTACTTATTTATTTTTCCTGCCAGCCTCACTGTCAACCTGTGGGCTTTGCTTTATTTACTGCCAACTGTTCAGACCCAGTTCTGAGGGCAGAAAACACATCATTTTCCAATCTGCCTGCGAGGTGAGAAGGTAGAATTGTTCTCCTTATACTAATCAGGGTATGAAGGGCAGTGAGATTACAGTCATGGAAGAAAAGAAAACTATAAATGCGTTGAGCAATACATACACGAGCGGGTTTGGATGTTCAGAGCAGAGCTGCTGGGGCTGGGGGAGTAGCTGGTAAGAGTTACCGTGTTTTCACTCCCTGTATGAACCAGTCCCAGTGGAGGGTGAGCCCCACACCTCAGCGGGGGATTTCCAAGCTCTGATGACTGATGTGTCTCTGGCACATGTGGGTCCGTTTCTGCACTTCCCTGTCCCTTTAGCTTGTGCCTTCCCAGTCTTCTTGTGACCACCCTAGAGGATCTCTGTCTACAACCCTGAATGCCATACCCTCTTCTGCAGGTCTTTATTCAACTCTTTGCACCCCTTATTGATCTCTTTGCAACCTGCCTCCTATTTTCAGCCTCACTGTCCCAGTTTCACTGTATATTCCCCTCTTCCATCATACTCCTCGCCCCTGTCTAGACATTTTGTCTTGTAAGGCTGCATTTCCCCTTCTTGCAGGCTGCTGTGCTTTCTCTTGGGCTCCTGCAATAGCCACACTTTAGGCAGTGCAAAGTGCATCCTCAGAGACCCATTGCCCATAGTAGTCATGAGTAATAATTCCAAGGAAAAGACTGCTCATCTATTTCAGAGGCAATTTGCACAGAGTCTTCAGAAGGAGGAACACTGGAAACACGTGAAAGACACTAAGACTTTTTTCACGGGTCAGCAAGTTGACCATGTTTTGGTACGCATTCGGTGAAACAGGTACTTTCCTGAGCCAAAAGCGGTGATAAATTGAAAGTCCTATTCCACCGCCTCTTGGTCTCAATGTAACATTAACAAACCAATGAAAAGTCCTCACTGCCGTTGTTGGAACAGGCAGAACAACTTTTTATGGGAAACTTTTCTTTTAGAAACTTTCCAAAAGAAATTCTGTCTGAAATGAATTTGCTGACATGGAAAATTTTAGCTGCAACAGCTGAAATTTGACAAACTGATAGATAATTGAATGCAGGATCTTATAGAGAAAGTGTTAGATGGCAGCCTTTTTTATCCTCATATTCTTACTAGCTCTGTTTGTAAGGTGACATTTGCTGTGTAACTACATTTGTAATGGATGAGAAAAATATTACCCAACTTTTCATCATTTTCTTGCAGTAATAAATTAAATAATTACATTATTAAGGGTAGCAAACTTTTCACTTAAAATACATTGGTGATTTTGGGATATTCCTATTTAGCTCTTAATGACAACACGCATAACATTATTTTGGACTGAAATCAGTAGTATCCATAGTCATGATAACATTTTAAGTTATGATGCCATTTTTGGCATTTAAGGTCTACGCTTTTGCTACTTTTTTATCCTTTGATTTCATACATAACGTGTAAGCACCAATGCAGAAAATTTATGTTAGGGGGATAAAGCCAGTTATTCTTAAGATAACTGTTTTGCTGGTTCAGCATAAAACTGTTTTTTCTGTGTCTTGACTGCCACAACATATATAGGAGGATTATGAGTCACCAAGCAGCACAGGGACCTTTGTAAACTAAGAATAGGAAATTAGATTTGTGAGAGCTTTTCCTCTTCATGGTGGAAGCTGTTCTAAAACCAGAAGCATTGTCCAAGACTTCATACAACTATTGTAATGTAACTACAGCTAATAGAGAAAGTTTAAAGGGCTATTTAGGTAGAGCAGATGAAATAGTAAGACATAAACCCCACATTTATCAGAGGAAGTAGCTGTTTAGCCCAAAGGGTTTGTCTCCCTATTTCATTTCTTTTCCAGACACAAGAAGACAATGTTCAGAACTAACCAAAACAGAGAAGATACCCTTAGAGAAGCCCTGTGGTGTTTATTTTCACCCCTCCACCCCCCCTTTCTTTAACAAATGCAAACTGGCATCCCCAGGAACTGTGGGTATACAAAAATGCGGGCTGGGACTTTTTCTCTGACTGCAGAAACTATGGAGTAATCAACCGAATACTCCACTGAGCTCCTACCCATCTGCCATACGACACAATTTAATAAACTGTATTTTTTGTAATCCCCAGACAAAATTTTGCACATCTGTTAGCTGCATTAGCCACCTGGGTTTGTAAGAATGTGTCTGAAGTATTTTTAAAATATATTAAATGTGTTTCAAGAAAGTTAGTGCATTTCTTTTAAATTATCTATCAGAAAAAAAAGCGTTCTCCAAGTGCGAGTCCGTAAGAATTACAACTTGGTTTACTCACCTTCAGCTGATCTCAAGCAATAGGATGATTCCTGGGAATCATGAGCACGGATATTTATAAGCTGCAGGAAATGGGTCTAGACAGTACCTGTTTCTCCTGCCATCTCCTCTGATACACAGAAAAGTTTTCCAACTACATAGGCAAAAAAATAAAAATAAAATAAAAAAATGCCTACAGTGCACTCGATTTGTCAGTCCTTGTAATGAACTTTAAGTTTAGTGGTGCTTACAGTTGGAGGGCAGCGCTTACTCATGATGGGAGCGGAAGGTAGTTCACCTTGCAGAAACTGTTTCCTTCTCATTTTACAGCTGGGGCTATGGCCGCTACAGCTGCATCTGCTTCCTGAGAAATGGGGCTCTGGGCCTGTCCTGGCTACTGGTTAAAAATAGCTGAGAAGAGAAATGTCTCTTTTACCGGGAAAGCAGAAAAGAGGGATTTGGACGTAAATTAATATATCCTAGACTAGAGCTTTGTCCTATTTGATTTAGAATTCAAACTTCTTCCATTTGAATGAATTGAGAGGGCTGGTTCACATGTTTGTAAACAAATAAGAAAAAGATGAAATGGAGGTGAAAAGGAGACCTGACAAGCTAAGAAACAGAGGTTAAAACAGACTGAGTCTGCCAGAATACTTAACACTGCTTCTAACATAATCATACCTACAGCCAGTAGAAGGGGCTGAAATCAATTAACTGTTGTAACTTTCTTGTAGACTCATAGATTTTTAAAATAGAAAAGATCACCAGGTCATCCACTCTGACCTGTATAATACAGTCCATTACCCATGTATCGAGTACAATAGACTGCATCTGAGTAAATATTTTAGTAAAATATTCTGCCTTCATTTTAAGACAAAAAGGGGTGAAGAATTTGCCACTTTCTTTGTTAATTTGTTCCAAATGGTTAGTCACCCTTACCAATAACAATAATAAAAAAAAGACTCTTTTTAATTTGACTTTTTCTGACTGGAAGTTGCAGCTACTGAGTCTTGTTACTCTCTTACTTCTCTTTCCAGGCCATTCCTGTCCAGGATACAGGATACATGTCAGTAGGTATGACTTTTATCCTTTGTCCCTAAGGGTATGTATTGAAACAAACTTACTTTGTTTGAATGGTCCCAATTTAAGAGATCTACATTATTCTATATGACTGCCCTGTGCTCACCAGTACTCAACATTGCGTGTGTTTCTTCTGCAAGTTTTATATTTGTTTCCAAAATGTTAAAATGCAAAAACTATTGAGAGGTAAAGTATAAGAAGTAAAAATCTTCCTACATGAAAGCTTGATTTTATTTTATTTCCTACAGCTGTGGAAAGAGGACACCTCCCACTAGACTAGGTTGCTTAAAGTCCCATCCAGCCTGGCCTTGAACACCTCCAGGGATGGGGCTTCCACAACTTCTCTGCGTAATCTGTGCCAGTGTCTCACCACCCTTACAGTGAAAAATTTCTTCCTAATATCTAATCTAAATCTACCCTTTTTCTGTTTAAAACCATTACCCCTCATTCTATCACTACACTCCCTGATAAAGACTCCCTCCCCAGCTTTCCTGTAGGCCCCCTTCAAATACTGGAAGGTCGCTATAAGGTCTCCCTGGAGTCTTCTCTTCTCCAGGCTGAACAACCCCAACTCTCTCAGCCTGTCCTCATAGCAGAGGTGCTCCAGCCCTCTGATCATTTTTGTGGCCATCCTCTGGACTTGCTCCAACAGGTCTATGTCCTTCTTATCTTGGGGGGTCCAGAGCCCTATGCAGTAGAACATAACTTGTTGTACTGACATTTGCCAGAGAATTATCCCAGTTTCCTAAACTGGTGTGTACATTCTTTCTTTACTGTGGTCAGTAATACTTACTAACAGACACCCTATACAGCTTTTATGCACAATAGTGCTGAAAGCACATGCAGATTACAACAGATTATCCATTGGCTTTTGTGTTTGTAGTATATAGTTTAGTACCAGTATATATTACTGAGAAATGGTATTTTGTTTCTGAGGGATCAACAGAGTAAAGGGTCACTCTATTCTTTCTTCAGTTCATTGAATGTGAAGAAACAACCAGGAGTTTCAGCTCCGTTTCATTGGAATATTATTTTCTTGGGTAGCTTTCCGGGGAAGTTAAATTTTATCTTTATTGTATACAGTACACAGTTTCCACAAGGGGTAAATGATTATTAATAGCAGATCTTCCACGTCTAATGAGCACCTGCTATGCAGAGTGGGTCAGTGTTTTTGATGAAACATTACGAAACACTTATTATAATTAGTGTAATTAGGCCTTTCAAATAGCTGCCCTATATGTAGAAAATCAGATTCTCAAACTTACTTTGCAGGTGGTTATAATACCCACTGATTTAGATGAGTTTCCGGCTGTTCGGGCAACATTTATTAAATTCTCCGTTTTTCTGGAGAAGTGCTTAGCAGTAGCGGTTATAACCATACAGAAACGTTCTTACTTGACTAAGGCAGTTGCCCATTTAGACTTCTGTCTTGTCTTTGACAATGGCTTGTACCAAATGATTGCAGGGGAAATGTGAGAGGTTGCCTCCTAGACAAGTACAAACCATTGTCCTTAACCAAAAGTTTCATTTTGGTAGTCCTCAACTGGATGCAATGCAAACAGGTGTCTCACTTCTAGAATAGGTGGTTCTTGTCTAATCTAGTTGTCTGCTTGCTTTTTTCTCCTGGAAAGGCTATGTTCAAACATGCATTAAGTAGGCCAGCCCTGGGATTTGCTTTTCTTTACGGGTGCCAGTCTGCTGCCGTTCAGACATGGCCACTGACCTATACTGTGCCTCTTTCCCACCCCACCTTCAGCCTGCCTCCTTTACTTAGACCGTCAGTTCTGCATAGAGCGCAGCAGAAGGATCGCCCTTTAGATGGAAACTCTACATCTCTATGTAGCAGAAGTAATTAACAGCAACATCCCTTTTAAGTTACATAACAAATTGGATTACTAAGTTCATGGCATTTATTTATTTATTTATGAGAGTTATTTTCATCAATATGGGCTCCTTTCATGCAAAAGCTTTGATTTTGTCAAAGGTTTTTCTTTAAACCAAATTAACTTATGCCAAATGTCTCTGGTAAGAAGGCTCTGTTACCCCAATCTGAAATGATTTACTTTACTTCTAAAATATTAAAAAGTTCTTTGAAATGCTCAATTCAAACATTGTTAACAGGGATTTTAAAACTGTTAATTCTGCAGAAAATGTTCGTGTTTCTTTTGAAATACTCGTAATTAGTTCTGAGGACTGGCCTTCTGTGCGCGCTTGTTGAACTGCAATAAAAGTTTTAATATAATATTTCCTTTTAGTCAAATAGCATCCTTGGAACATAACTGTAGAACCACAAAAATCACAAAATAATTTGTTCACTGAATACTGGTTAAATTAGCTTATGAAGCAGATTAAATTAGCTTTAATTTAAATTTAAGACCTTCCAGGTTACTATCAGGTTACTGTAAATTATCTTAAAGAAAAAAACATGCTAACATTCAATAAATGAAGTGTTTGAGGGGTATTTTAACAGCATTTACTACAACTACACTGTCTTCTAGTTTTATGACCTGCTGCTGCTCCATATACTATGGCTAGTACTTTATTAAAAGACCAAATTCTTGTAAATAAGAAACTGTTCTGTCACTGAAAGAAGTTTATCACTTCCATTGGTTACGTTGCATTAAGACTCTTTCTCATTGTCCTGGTTTCACCTGGGATAGAGTTAATTTTCTTGCTAATAACTGCTGTTTTGGATTTAGTATGAGAATAATGTTGATAACAGGTATTGTTTTACTTGTTGCTAAGTGGTGTTTACATTAAGTCAAGGACTAAAGAAGCTGAGAGGGAGCATAAACAGGACAAGCTGACCAAAGGAATATTCCATACCACAGATATCATGCTTAGTGTATAAATACATATTTATATTGCCCCCAGTGGTTGGCTGGGGGCAGGAATCCGCAACCACTGCTCAAGACTGGCTGGGCAACTGATCATTCAGTGGTGAGAACAATCAATGCATTACATTGATTTAGTTTGTATGTTCTTTTACCATTATTATTATTATTATTAATTATTATTATTGTCTCTTCCCTTACTGTTCTATTAAGCTGTCTTTATCTCAACATACGATTTTTTTCCTCCTTTTTCTTCCTCTTCTCCCTACCCTACTGGGGGGAGGGTGAGTGAACGATTCCATGGTCCTAGTTGGCAGCTGATGTTAAACCATGATACTCATTTTCAAACTCCACTTTTCCTCACTTTTGCTTGAACAGGGAAAATATAGAGAAACTGTTTTGCACAGAGTATGATACATAAAGCTGTGTGATTGCTATGGGCAAATTGATCATTAACTTTGAAATTCAATTTGACTAACTTTTACATGCACATTATGCAAGGTTATTTTCAGATTTGGCAAATATTTCCAACATGAGAAAATATTGGTGCAGAATGAACACATGGAAGGTTATCAACACAAACATTGAAAATATGTTTGTAAATACAAGTGAATTTCTGCCTTATACTTGCATAGAATTCACTCAGCTTCAAAAGCATAAACATTTAAAGGGAAGAAATTGTTAAAAAAGAATATTAGTAAAACATTACAGTTTGTTCAGTCTTTTCTGCTCACAATTGGATGAAAGAATAGCTAAATTTAAATTAAAAGCATATTTGTAATGTTAGTATCTTACAGATTATAGTGTAATGCATGTAGACATTTTGCGTATGCCAACATTAGCTACATGATGTTAAGCATCATTTTTCCTTTCACATATTCTGGCTCAGGGAAAGAAGTCATTTTAGCAGGGTCAAAAAACACCACAGGCAGGATGCCAGCTCAGAATGAATCATTACATTTACAATTTGGGGAAATCAGTTCTGTTTCCAAGTTAAAAAAAAAATAATAAATGTTTTAAGTATTCTGCTACTGTTCCTAAACATCCTAATGTTCCTAGCATCTTTATATCTCTTGGGCTCAAAGTACAGCAAATGAAGCAAACCTATCCTCCCCCTGCTTCCCAAATCCCTATCATTAGTTCTTAATTATCATCTGCAAAATGATGGTCAAAATATTTCATGTATTGCTGATATGACTTGGAAAAACCTGATAAACAAAGGAGTGCTTTGATCAAAGACTCCTCTTGAAGAGAAGATGCAGTTTATTTGGAGGTTAATAATCTTGGAGTGCTTCAATACTTTAGATCTGCTACATTAAAGTTGTCAAAATGTTTTCAATTTCAGAAGCCATGACTTCAGAGAAGCAACTCTTATTGTCATACTGATCCATGACCTAGTTTCAAACAGATTTCCTTCTTTCTCTCTTTCTCTTTCTCTTTCTCATTCCCTTCCCTTCCCTTCCCTTCCCTTCCCTTCCCTTCCCTTCCCTTCCCTTCCCTTCCCTCCCCTCCCCTTTTTTACTTTGCTTTTCTTTATTTTACTTAATTCTCTCCCTTGATATAGCGTAAGGAGAGGAATCACAATGGTGCCAAAAGAAGGGAACATGTTGGCCAGTCCAAGTGCTTCAGGCTTGGTCTAAAAGCAAGAGAAGCCTAGTGCTACCAGAGAAGCCCGAGTCACAGCTACACAGATACAGGGTAAAAATTGTATGTTATATACATGTTACGTACAGCTGTATTCTGTGACAAGCAATGAAAGCAGAGTAAGTTTCCTTCCTCAGCTGCTTCTCCTTCACTCCACTGGCCTTAATCCAGCATGGGAGTTGCCCTAAGAACATGTGCATAACCATTTGCATCAAAATAGGGTGGGTGCACCAGATTTAAGGTTCCTGCAAGCGAAACGGCTTCACACACAAAATCCCAAAGCAGGAGAGAAAGTTGTTCCCAACTTCAAGAACCTAAGACAGGGTTTTTCTTTCAAATGAGTGGTTCAGGCATATATGACTTTTCAGGGGTTGGAAACTGCATTAGAGATTGCTTTTATATACTATTTTCAAGTTACACCTGCTCACCATGAGGCAAGATGTCAGAAAATAATGAAGTGACATTATACATATTGAAGTTGCAAGATGGGAAATGGGAATCAGATCAAAGGTCTCTGAAGGATGAAACTTAGAAACAAATGAATTTCTGACATTGAAGAGTGAATAGTCTATCTTTGAAATCTCTTCTACAGCCATTGGAGCATGCTTAATGGGGTTTCCGTTTCTTTTTTTCTTCTTCATCTCCTTTTTTTAAGCGTCTCGTATGACAGAATTAGGTGTTACAAACAAACACAGAACTCAGTCCAGCTGCTGCTGTATATTTTCCACAAAGCAAAAAAAAATATTACACCAGTATCTTGATCACAGTTGAACACACAAATGTAGGTATTTGATGTATTTACTGACCTCAGTATGTGTTCAGGCAAGTAATCTTGAAAGTCGGCTGGACAAAGCTACAAAAAGGTGGCCATTTCACATATTAGTCTCTGGAAACTTACGCTGTGGTGGTGTGTTCCGGCTGTATGTTCCCAGATTCATTGCCTTTTGGGAAGTGCAGCGCTCTGCATTTCTTGCCTTTAGATCCTTATATATATAATTCAGACATGGTGATGCAAGCTAGCGCGTGCAATTGCAAAAGAGGTTAGTCCAGCCTACCGGGGAGTTAATTAACATTATTCAGAATATTCTCATGTTGGGCTGATATAGCACACGTGGGAGGTGCTGTCACCATCAAAAGCAGGGAGCCGGGTGTCTGAAATGAGAACCTCTAATTGGCATCACAGCTACCGTTACGCTGACAGACTGACTCTTACAGTCCAAGTGATCAAATGGGTACAGCTGAACATTTTACTAGGGCGTGTAGCGATAGGATGAGGAGGAATGGCTTTAAACTGGAAGAGGGCAGGTTTAGATTAAACATTAGGAAGAAGTTTTTCACTTTGAGGGTGGTAAGGCACTGGAACAGGTTGCCCAGAGAGGCTGTTGAGGCCCCATCCCTGGAGGTGTTCAAGGCCAGGCTGGACGTGGCCTTGGGCAACCTGGTCTGATGGGAGGTGTCCCTGCCTATAGCAGGGGGGTTGGAACTCAATGATCTTCAAGGTCCTTTCCAACCTAAACTGTTCTATGATTCTATGATTCTATGAATGGGTGCTGGAGCTGAGCGAAACAGCCCACTGCAGTGACCCAGTTGACTGGGATGGAGAATCAGCGTATCCCAGTGGAGATAAACACTGATTTACTTCAGGCGAGAGCTCAGGTTGATCAATGAGTTTCGACACTTTGAACCCTGTTGAATTCACCAGATCACAGGGCACTCTATTTTCATTTTCGACATACTACTTTAGAGATGACTCTTTAGATACTGTAAATGCTGACCTGCACTGGAAATACCCCTCTCTTCATTTATTTCTGTCTTTAAATGTCACAAGATGACAGACGAAACTTTGAAAAGGTGTGTCTTTTCAGCCTGAATTCATTCATTAAAATTCTACTCATATTTAATATAAAAGCAAAACATTTCCCACGAATCTCTGGTCAATTAGTTTTTCAACAGTTCTTAAATCATTTTTCACTAGAAAAATTAATGCTTATAGTAATGAAAATTTCCTCCCAAATCCACAGAGTGTTGAAAGTCTTTGGAAAATAAGCTATAATACAGAATGTTAGAAAAGAAAATACAGAAATGAGCTTATTTCTTTACTGAAAAGTCAGGCCTGTGAGTCAAAGTGAATTTAAATAATTGTTTTTCAATTTTAAACAGACTTGCAAGAAAGACTATTGTTTCCTTTGACATAGTAAAACAATTTTGAGAACAGGCAATCTTATTTGAAATGACTATGTAGGTGTCGTGCTTAGCTAATCATGAAATGTCATTTTCAAAAATATTAATGTATTCCTCTTAGAATGAGAAGCAAAAGAATGTACTTTGTAAATGAGATCAGCATTCTTTAAGTCTAGAGAAATATCATTCGCTGGCTGCACCATAATGCTGATTCCTGTCTTCTAGTAATAAAAGCTGTCACGCTTCCTCCTATAAAGTGCTTCAGGGCAGAGGACCAGTATAACGAACAATAAAAACCACAAACAACCCCCACAAACAAACAACGCTGTTGCAAAGACAGAACAAAGCCTTAGTAGCAGATTATAGAAATTCAAATGCAACAACAGAACTGAACTTCCCAGATATGGTATACGTCCTCAGAAATAATTCTCGTATTCACATCTTACCCAAGTCAATGGGAGAGGGGGATTTGCAGTACTCCTCATGGAAGTTCAGAAGCCTGGAGGGTCACATTGTGAGATCTTCAATCAGCTCTTTGAGTGAACAAAATACAAAGATTCTGAACCTGTTGTATAAATCTAATTAAATAGCACAGCTCTTCTTATTGCACCAAGAAGGTTATTCTAAAGCAGAGTTACGGAATTACTGTCAGTTCAAAAGAAAAATAAGTCCTCCACAACTGAGATATACAGCCCCATCCAATAAGAATACTTTTATTTTGGACTTTAAGCAATTTTGCCATTTTCTACTTCTTGTAAAGTTCTCTTCATAAGCGTAAAATGCAAATTTTCACCATCATTTAAGGATTAGTGAATGTGAAATCCTGGAACACAAAAGCTAAAACCTCTCAGGCTTCATTTAGTTTACTTTCTGAAGCAGTTATTTATGTGACAATGTTGATCTTTCAGTCGTTCATGCATGAACTTGTCAAAAAAACTATTTCCACTTCTCAGTAGTCCAGTGAATTTTTTTGACATACATATTGGTGATAGACTGAACCTATAAACTATTTGGAAAAGTTTTAGAGGGTTGAAAAATAAGGAAATTTTTCCAGACCAGCAAACTGCTTAGTGTAACCTTCTCATAAACCAAGAGCTGCCAAAGCACACATTAATTTTGCTAGGTTCATTTCATATCCATTTTCCCCTGTTTGCACTTTTGTACAATAAATCGCAATGTCAAAGCATGTTATATTTTACTGCTTTTAGCTTTTAGGCTGAGATAATAGAACAACTATATTTTTTTAGAAATGATAGGCACATAATATTTTCTGATGAAATATAACAAGCAACTATGGAGTAACTAACAATAAAGATGGGCCAAAATTCATTTTCCTTGTTGCCTGGAAGTGTTATTTATAATGACAGGCTTCGTGCTAATGCCCAGCATACAAACTGTACTCACTCAGGCGAAAAGCAAGGAGCGTGTATTTAGAATTTCCCCAAAGTACAATCTTTTTGGCAACATTATAGAATTCTGCCTACAATCCCTTTTCCGATACTTAAAACGAGCATTTCATTCAAAATTATAGCTCCTGATGTATCTTCCTGTGACTTAGAGAAACTGGGCAAAGTAACTCAATTATATTGGAATAAGGACAGATTTTCGATCAATGACTCTTTAATAATCATACATAAAATTCTAGAGAAACTGAGTGATGCAGCTTTAATTGTTGGTGGTTTGGGACTGATATTCTGCTTTATTACATATGCCTGCACATCTTATCTGAAATGAGTCCCAATCTGTTCTCAATTGTTAGTTTCAATTTTTTAACACTTCGGCGTTCATAATGATCACAGTGGTGGAAACAGAGAACGGATGAATCTGGAAGTGTTCAGTGTGACTCAATTGACCTATCAGTTTTCTAATTCAAAGATTTATTTTTTCTTCCCCGTGGCCTGGCCTTTCTACCCAGGTCTTCTACTTTTGGATCATCATTCTTTTTATTTTTTTACAGACATGGCATTTTATTTCAATATCAGCTATGAAAAGAAAAGCAATCTTCATTTGCACAGAAGTCTAACTACTGCTTCCAACATGAAGTTCTTCCAGTGTGTTACTAAGTGTGTGAAAAGCTGAGTGAATAAACAGTAGACACTGAAATAACATGTCCAATTTAGTGTCCATCTTATGTTTCCTCCTTTTCAAGTGAGAACCACAAGTTTTCTGGTCAGAGACAAGAAAAAGGACTCTGTTCAATCTATCTCTGGTATGCAGATTTCTCTGGAAAGCGTTGTTCTTTCAATCCCTTCCTTGAATATTACATCAACTTTTGTTATTATGGCTCTGCCTAAATTGTTGAATAAATTCAGTTTAATCCTGTTGGTCAGACTTTGAGTCACTCCTGAATTGTTCAGTGACCTCATGGGTATTCTTCTCATCTACCAAAGTTAGAGTTAGGCCAAGTAAAAACAAACTGTTCATTGGCAGTCACTAGCAATTGAGGGGTCTAATGGATCTCACTTTGAATTTTTTTGTCAACAAGAATTGAGTGAACAGTCAAAAAAACAGTCATTGCAAGTGAGCGACTCCGAGACATTGGCAGGATCAATACATATCACCACTATGTTAGCCAAGTATGGTGCCTACAACCTGTCATTTTCATTTATTTTTCATACACTTTTTTATATACGGAATACAGAAATGTTGAGGATTTAATAAAGGTATACTAAAGACGCTTCAAATTCACCCTTTTACCTTTTCTTTCTAAAGACTTCTTAAGTTCCTGGAAAATTCCCTTGGGTCTTCATGCAGAGCTTTTCTTCTGGCTCGTAAAACCAGATGTATTCTAGGGAAACCTCTCTCAATTTTATCTATTTCTGCTTATTAGCCAAAAAAAATATCTCTTGCCTATTGTTTATGTTTGTGCTCTTGCTTCCCTTCCAAAGATGCTTGTGTTTCCTGAGAGAGGCGCATGTAAGGAAAGCAGCCACGCTGCTATTCATTTTCACCCCCTCCTTTCATTTCTGTAAGTTCACATGAACACTGTATGTGCCAAGTCATTTATCTTTACCCTGGAGGACAGCAAGTGGACCCGTTCATATCTCTTGAAGAAGAATGTTTACACTTGAAACAGTCTTATCATCCATCCCAACGATGAGCTGAGAAAATTGGAATGGCTATATATATATAGTTATCACCGGTGCTATTCTATACTGTCTTTAATGAAGAGATATACTAAAGACAGCTTTCATTTAAACCCGCCCTTAAAATCTTTCTGTAACAATGTTTTCCAGCATGTCCCTTACTTTTTTATATATGGCATACAAATAATTGTAATAAACATGTACATATTTCTGAGTAGTTGGAATGAGACTATAGATAGTGAGGCAAGAAACACCCTCTCTGCTACCTTTGCATCACCTCCACCAAAATGCTCAAACAAAAAGGGTTTCTGAAAGGATAACTGCAACACACAAATGTTAACACTAATTTTCTCTTGCTGTGCTACAAAGTCTTTAAGCACTTGCAAATGGTCCCCTGCTTGGTTTATTTAATCACTTCTGATCACTTTTGATCTAGGCTCTGTATTAAGGGATTTCCCTTTCAATAATAAAAAAAAAAGCATAATTTTCCTGTTTCCAGTAACAGCATACACACACCTAAACTTACCCGTCTGTGGGTACCCATGCCAGTAAAACTCAGTGGCTTTTTCTTGTGGAGCAATATAATGTCCAATGCAAACAGAAAAATGCATGAGCGCAGCTGAATCTACATAAATTTTAGATCAAAATAAGTCCTTGTGAAAATGTTGTTATGCTAATTGCCTGACTCAGTATGATATCATGTCAAAATGTAATCATCCAAATTCATCACTAGATCCAAATGTGTCACCAGCTGCATATATCAGCAATTGAGTTACATGAGCCATTCATTTGGCCCAGTATGTAATTTATCTAGTATCTATGTGCTCTATATAAAACTAATTTCTTCCTAGGTCAGGACACTGCTGCAATGTTGATTAATGCTTTTGTCATTTCACATATTGATTATTGTAATTCACTACTTATTGGTTCCCTCGTTGCACGTTGCACAGGCTTGAGCTTATGAAAAATGCTGCCGCACGTATCCCAGTCAAATTATAAAAGTTTAATAACATCATTCTGGTTTTAATGAAACTTCACTGCCTCACTGCTCATCCATGGAATAAGTATGGTGTTCACAATTGTCATCGTAATGTGTAACCTTTCTAAACATTTGCTGACTTATTGTGGCGAGTGACCTTTCTCTTTTGTCGCATATTAGTTTCTCGCCTGATAACTTATGGGGAGATCGCTGACAGCAGTCAGGCAGTAAACAAAAACGTGGCTTGTTTCTTTCCGAGTCCCTTATGCAACTGATCTGCTTTTCTTTCATACTGCCTTGGTTTGTCATCAACTTTAACCATGCCCTCTGAAATATTATTTTTTCCAGGGAAAGGAAGCATTGTAAAGAAGATTGGTCATAGTCTTTGCTAGTTGTTTATTATCTTTAAGTGACCCCACTTAGGGTTACAATCTGTTAGAAAGAATTTTACCCCTGTTTAAAGATACATTTGACTCTCTGAAGGCTGTACTAAAACTCTTACATTTTCCCCTAAAAAAAGGAACACTAAACCATCCAATACATTTTAAAGGAATCCAGGAAATAAGTCCATTTAAATACGCACAGTTTTCCAGTACTAGATTTTATTTTAAGGTTCAGATTGTCTTTGAGAAAGAAACGATCAGCTTACCTTGGCTATTCGGTGCAATGGAAAAAGTATGTAAACAGGCAAGCAGAAGATGAACAAATAAAGTGCAATCTATTTTATAAGAGTTCTTGAAAAGGGAAACACTTCCTTTGTCTAAAGAAAGTAGTCTTTCAATACAGGTAGAATATGTTTATTTTCAATAATGAGGACAGTTTAGGAAAGGCAGATGTTTAATGAAAAGTGTTCTGTGAGGTCTACACTCTGTACGTTTATGTTACCTGACATTTTATAGGATTTAAAGAAACTGCAAATTTATGGAACAATGGAGTACAGCAAATACACAGCATATGTTACTGTTCTCCATAGCTCACACAAGGTGTTACAGAAAAAAAAGCTTCCTGGGCATAAGTAATTCTTTAGCCAAAACTTTTTGAGATAGTGGTTGAATGTTATCATTTTATGCCTTTAGCATGTTTTTGATTTAACTAAGCAATAACGATCAACTAAGGGCACTTCCTGATGATTAGCAATCAAAAGAGAGAAGATGATGGCCTCAGGTTGAGCCACTGTTAATCTCTAAATTATGTCTGAACCAAGTCTGGTTTCATTATTCTAAGGTGAATTCCATTTTCTTCCTATAATTTAGTGTGGATTGACAACAGTGAAGATTAAAACCTCCTTTTTTATCCAGGGACTTATTTTCAGGCCACCACACGGTGGTGTGGCTCGAGACCAGAAGCAGATTGATACAAACAGGTGAGAAGTAGCCCAGGAGATGTTGTTCTGTGGTTAACATGGGACCTGTTTTGGAGCGTTGTTCTAGAGTGCCCTTTATGGGACAGACATCCATTGTCTTACTCCCACTGTGTAAAAGACAGTGTTGCTGTGGATTTAATACAAACCCCAACATCAAGCAGTCTCCCAAAGGAGAGTTTGAAAACCAGCCGCTACTGGATTAGAAAGAGGGTTGCGCTTCAGGATGAAAAGCTCTGTGAGGTTATTCTCTCAGCTGAAAGGAACTGGGGGTGCATTTTACCTGAGCATTCACCTCCCAGGTTTTCTTAACCTGCTTCTATCCTTATGGTCACCATTTATTTCAGAGACATTTACAGTAACCAATGAAAAGTATAGCAGGCACTAGATCAAATTCTAAGCTGAATTGGCAGTCTGATTCCTTCATGCAATGCAACAATGGAGGAAAAGAAATCGACAAAAAGAACAAGAAACTTCTTTTTCTGTAGACAGAAGAAAAGACCATGAGGCAAAACAAAACGTTAATCTAATACATAGAATCATAGAATCATAGAATGGTTTAGGTTGAAGAGGACCTTGAAGATCATCGAGTTCCAACTCCCCTGCCATAGGCAGGGACACCTCCCACTAGACCAGGTTGCTCAAAGCCCCATCCAGCCTGGCCTTGAACACCTCCAGGGATGGGGCCTCAACAACCTCTCTGGGCAACCTGTTCCCGTGCCTCACCACCCTTAAAGTGAAAAACTTCTTCCTAATGTTTAATCTAAACATGTTGAGTTTACCCTTGTTTTCTTTGACTTTCTATGTAGTCTTGTTTAGGCTGTAAAAAAAGTCTGAATTTATCAGATTAACTTTTGCAACTGAAAGACTGGAGAGTTCCAACTGGGACTATTCCAAATCTTTTTTTCTCACAATTGACATAGTTGCTTTGGACTATTTTTGCCAGGATTTACAACGAAACAGCAACATAGCCAAATATTTCAGGGAAGGGAAATGGGCAAAAATTATATATTTTATTCACTCATCATCGTATATTTGAGACTACTCCTCAATAAACAGAGCGCTGAACCTGAACTGAACTGAACTGAATGGAGTGCCCATTATACCTGTAGAACAGGATATAGACTGCTAGCAATATTGGCAAGAGTAAAACGCATTTTGAACAGTAATATAGGCTTAATAGTACTGTTTATCTTCAAGATCAACCAGAAAGAATCAATATCCTGTAGTAATTGCTTCAATCATTTATAAAGAGAAAGTAGAAAAGTTAGGTTACCCGGTAAGGAAAGCTGAGAAGAGCACGGAGCGAGGGTACCCACGCGGTCCCAGTAGGGTAACTGCCTCGATGGCCTTTTGGTACCATCATAGGTGTAAATCAACATTCTTGGCAGATTTAGACAGGCAGTAGAGTAACAGAGCTGGAATGAAGATGAGAAGTAAGAAACTGAATTCTTTATGCAGTTTTCACTTGCACAAGCCTTTACTTAACCTGAACTACTTTCAGAAGACCTATCCCTGTGGGTGGGGAGGGCCTGATGTTCTCCTTCCAATAAATCAATCTACTCAGGAAGCTCTTAGCTGAACATTATCATTGAAATAATGGGGGAGCACTCACTAAGACATCATGTTCTTAGTGCAAAAGCTTTTTTTTTGATGGTGTAAAACTGCACGTTGCCATTTTGAAACGTTTCCCAAACATTCGGTAAAATGGAGCCTTTAAAAATGCTTTTCAGATTAAAAGTTCAATAAAATTGTTTCAACTTTATAATAACAAACACTGCTGACTGACCAAATGTTCTTTTAGTAATTTCATTTTCTGGGAAATAATAAAATTTCTGCTTTTGAGCAAAAACTGATACCTAAACACAGGAAATTAAAATGAAAATTCTCACCTACCTAACGTTCTTAGGATGAATGCTGATGAATGTGTGCCTTGCAGAAATCTTTAAGGTCTATCATTAAAAGTGTGTAAAACAAAATGTGTTTTGACAGGATTAATAGATATGCACATTCACCTGAAACAGTAAATTAAGTTCTAGTTAATTCTAACCCCATTCTGGTATTACTTGGTTGGGAAAAAAAAAAAAGTAGGAAGTGAAATATGGTAACGGCTAAAATCTGTATGAGAAAATAAAAGCTCTGCATATTTTTTGTTTGTCTTAATATTTTCTGGTGGCTTGTTTTGGGGGTATTTTTGTTGGTTTGGTTTTTTTTTCTTAATAACCTTCAATGCAGGGAAAACATTACTCTTGAAAACTATGTAAATACATAACGTGTTCAGGAAACTAAAATACAATCTGAACAATCAAAAAAAAAACCAAAATATTTTTTCTGGTTTTGCAGTTTTTAGTCTCAGAAGTGATGTTCTGAATGACTGTAAACCTTAGAAGTAGAAGCTATACAATTGTAACTTGGCTGTATTCAGATACTTCAGTTAGATATAAATTGAGAATTATGAAGTAGTGTACGCTATATGCTTAAATAGTTTAAGTGTGAAAACAGCTTCTGAAAAATCTGTCTGCCCTGTAGCTCAAAACCAGCACCAATTAATACTTAACCGATCACAGCCATGTTCTTAATTGTTCTCATAAACTTTTTTGCATAATTTTTGCCTGAATTTTAATGCACTAATAAGCAATTTCTCCCAAGAAAAAAAAAATGCAGCGCTGTAAATGGACCAAGACATAATGTGCAGACTTTGATCTAAAGGTGAACTGCCAAAAAAGCAAATCTGTGTTGAAGGTTGGAAAATTCAGTAAGAACTAGATAAAAGTTAATGTTTATAAAAGTAGATTTCCGTGCCATTGCATAAACATATTGTGCAACATGATTTATTGGGTGCAAAGGATGAAATTCAGGAACTTTTGTTGCTGAAAATCAGATTTACCACAATACTAAAGAGGAGGTTGGTAACTGTTGGTAATAGGTTGTGCCACTCACAGCAACTAACCCAAACAGAAACACTATTGTGTACCATAGGCCAGTGCTTTACACACACCCAAAGTCTACTCCACATGGATGCATTGCTGTATCACAACCACCATAAATATCAGTTAGATTCTTTTGTATTGCCTTGGCTAAGAGAATGATAACTTGTGATAGAAGTCCATTAACCAAACTGTCGCAGATTTGCATACTTTGCTCTCTGTACTGCAGGCATCCAAGTACCCTTAGTGCTACACACAGATAATTAGCTTGGTGGTTTTAACCTGGTCTATAGATCCTTGTAAGTCACTGTACTGCTTTGAAAGGCATCCATGAAAGGAGCCAAGGAAAGCAAGCATCTTTGAGTAGTGCAGGAAATCTTTTTAGCAGCCAACAACAAATCCACAAATCTTAAGAGCTGCAGCCAGAGAAATGATGTACAAGATCTAGCCATACAGGTGCTGGCTGTACTCCATAAAGGATACAGCCAAATTGAGATATCTGATGTATTAAAGATGTGACACTCAGGAAGGCTGCTAAGAAATGATTTCTCTAATCTGTGGAAGCAAGTAGCTGTGGAAAGAGGAATCTGAAATAAATTTAATTCGGGTGTTACCATCTCTGAAGAAGAATTTGACTGCCTTGGGTGGGAAGTTTTGAGACAGAGGAAAAGCACAGGCACAGTCACTTAAGCACAGTGAGTGTTAGGGTAAGGTCAGTATATATTTGAATTAAACAGGAGATACTAGCTTTTAGTATTGCACCACTACTCACTTCTGAAAAAAACCTGATTTGTTATAGAGCACACTGAACTAACACAGTGCATATCGCAGCTGGCTCGTTTAAACCCTAGAAGTGTTAATCACAGAAAATGGGTCATAATTTGGGAATGACTCATTGCTGCGATTATTTTTGGTGTAGCTCTTTTTATTTACAAGCAAATATGTTAACAGAAAGCCTCTACCAACAGCAGTAGAGTTGACCCAGAGCGCTCCAGCAAACTCCAAGGCTGTACACGAGGTGTCACAGTGTGGCTCACAGCCATTCAGCAAAACACAAAGCCTCCGTGTCAAAGCCTACTGCTTCTTGGTGTAACCAAAACAGTTAGAACAGGACATGTTTTGAGTCTATGACTCCAGCAGTTGCACCCTTATCTTCATATTTGTCCTGGTAATTTTCAGGTTCTGGCTGTTTCATCTTACAGCCTCACTCTACGATACTTCCTTCACCCAAAAGAACAAATATTTTGGGATTTTAGGAACTCTGTAAG
This sequence comes from Anarhynchus alexandrinus, assembly GCA_008711295.1. Taxonomy (NCBI): domain Eukaryota; kingdom Metazoa; phylum Chordata; class Aves; order Charadriiformes; family Charadriidae; genus Anarhynchus; species Anarhynchus alexandrinus. The sequence goes on along the minus strand of VUYV01000009.1, from coordinate 677,734 downwards.
TAGCCAAGTAGCTAGAAAGGTAAACAGATTTCTCTCAGAGCAAGCTTGCTAAGCCTTGTTGTCTTTCCAGTAACAAAATTCAAAACAAGCTCAAAAGCCAGACTTCATTCTGTTCCCTCTCTCCATGTCGTGTACTACTGCTGTCCTGCCTTCTCTCCTTTACAGCATCCAGCTTGACACGTTTTGAGTGTAATGGACTATAAGGGGATTAAACAATGCTGTAATTTTGCCCATTGGATGATTTTTGACAGTTCTTTAATCTCTCAGAACCTCACTTCGGTCTGCAAAATGGGGGGAATGGGTTAATTTGCTTTGCAAAAACAAAACATGGTGGTATCCAGTAATGGAGAGTTTTGTATAAAATTAAGTAGCAGTCTGATATGGTTCCTACGAAGCTGGCCGCATCTTTTCATTGTTATATTTTCTCTCTAAAGCACAGTTAAGAGTTTTCGTTGCCATTAGTTACACTTTAAATACAAGGTCTGGGCCAAACTAATGGTCTTAGTTACCCCACAGATCAGCCAGTGTGAATCTGCTGAAATTATTAATGATGTTACACCAAAGCTCAAATGATGGAGGGAAAACGAGATTCATGCCCTTAATGTTAAAGGTGACCTCTGCTATGCATGCACACTATGAAAATCTACAGCCCACAGGCAATTTGATTTTCTGCCTGAAAATTACTGCAGAGACTTCAGTGTCTGTGAGGCAGCCTCCTTTACTTTTCCTTTTTAAAATATTAGTGTGAAGGGCAGAGGGAAGATATTAAAAATCAAATCAGGACTGAACTGAGAATCTGGTATTAATAGTCCTTTAGCTTTAGAAATCAGGCACAGTTCAGAGGTACGGGGGCAGTTTGTGCAAGTTTGGTGGTTTCTGATGGCGCAGAATCTGCTGACTGCATTTTCCGTCTCATTAACCTGAGGTCCCCTAGAGGGAGAGAGAGTCTCTGGTGCTCGGGAAGTGTCAGGCACAGCTAGATCTGTCATTTGTTTGCCTTGTGAGAAAGCAAAATAATTACCTCAGTTTGACTGGTGCCTTCCTCCTGCACGGCCCATGGCGTGTCCCCAGCAGATACCGCAGTCCCCTCTCTAAGGTGTGTGGTTGGACACATGTAGGAGGATCTTCCCCTTCACAGATACACGTGACATGAGGGAAAGAGAGAGCCTGGGAGGTGGGAAAATAAGGTAGAAGCAACATCTTTGTGGTCCAGGAAACAAAACAGAAGAAATGAAGAGGAGACAAAGCCTTCACCCTCCCTCACCCTCTGTTGACCTGTACGGAGCTGGTCACACCATGGAGAGCACCACAACACTTCATAGAATCACAAAATCATCAAGGTTGGAAGGGACCTTGAAGATTAAGTCCAACCATCAGCCTAACACTGCCAAAAACCACCACTAAACCATGTCCCTAAGCACCATGTCTACATGTCTTTTAAATACCTCCTGTGTGGCTGAATCTCTAGAGACATAAACAGGACCACACAAGAGAACAATACATAAAACTAAAGCACAGGCACCCACATGCACTTGCTATTGCAAAAGCCTCTGTCAGTGTAGGATATGACAAACAGGCTTGGCTGGAAGACGGATACTTCCCAGGGACGTCTCAGAAGCAGAAGCAGGTGGCAGCACGGACTGGTCAGGAAGGCTGGTGGGTCACAGAAACTCATTGGGGTGCACTCGAAGGGAAACCGGGCAGGTCGACCACTGCAGCCACTGCGACATGGGGCTACTCAGCGCTTCAAAGGAGATAATTTACGTAATTACATGAGATTTTCGGAGCCTAACTATAGGCACCCAGATTTGAAATGCATGTGTTTATAGGGACCCATTTATCATATTTCTTACATTATTCAAGCTGTTGATTTTTTTTTCAAAACTAGTTGTCAAAAAGCATCCCCCACAAAAAATATGCCTCTACGCCCTCATTAGGCTGTAATTCAAATGATTTATTCAAACTAGAGCTGCTGAGCATGGCTCAGTGACTCAGATACTAGCACACAAGTCCCCAAAACCACTCTTGCTTACCCTTATTAATATTTTGAGTTCATGATGAAGGGCAAATCTCACAAACTCTGCTCAAATCCGTACCACTGAGACACAGTTCAAACTGCATTCAGAATAAGTAAAACGCATCAGAAAATAATTTAAATATTTCTGGTGTAACAGAGCCAAGGCTTGAAGGGTTCAGAAAAGAGGAAAGAAAGGAAACTGAGAATGTGCTGAATTGCAAAATTGTAGATGTTTCCTATGAGCAAAAGATACAGAGAGAGAAGATGGAGACGGCAGGGAGCAGAAGGAACTGAACTCCAAGCAACCATTGGTGGCTTGGGGTGGAACACGTAGTAGTGACAAATTGTTATGGGGAAGTTGTTGGTCACAAAGAAGGCACGGAGAGTTTCCAAATCAGTGAAAAGTGAGCTCAAAATGGGAAGGGAGACAATGAGGCTAGGCTGAGAAAACGCTAGTGCCAAAGTTCAGAAGGCAGCAGGTAAAGCTCTGATAAGTTGGACAGAAGGCTTGCAATGTAAAGCCTCGGAGGACAAGAGGAAAGCTGAGTTAGGTGAGGGAAGAGATGATAAGACAGTTTTGATAAATCATCAGAACTGTACCAGCTGAAATAGAAAGGAAATTATATAGCTTGTTCATCTTACCGAGGAATAACGGGAGAAATTTAGCAACAGTCTAGCAGTGGGTGGAAAGGGAAAAGGGGAGCCTAATTTAACACTCTGCTATTAAGCCTGAGTGACTGGGAGCACAGTGGAGTTATCTCACAGTGATGAAGAATGGAGAGAAGGCAGAGACACAAAGGAAATTAAGGAATACGATGTTTGTATAAAGTTCTTTTTCTGTATGTATAGGAATAACTAATAAAACTAAGAATAAGGGCTTATTTTATCTTCCCATACCTCGTACCTGTCAAGCACAAACTACAACACTGCATAATAAATGCACAGCGTTATCTGTTCTCAATGAGCAAGGGCGGGGATAATTCATTTTCATGTCATGTATCACTCACAGCTGTCTGCTGTGATTGCAAAAGTCAAATTACCCCATCCTACATTCACACTAAGCCGAATTTGTTTGGGAAGCGGGGGACAGAAAGTGGGTGTGTTAATAGCAGATAATTTGCTGCCTGAATATATCTATGAGGTCAAAATGGGAACATTAACAGTCCTGCGTGGTAGCTACTGCTATTGAAGGTATAGGGCAAATTCTCTTGTAGCACTTATTCAAAGCATAACACATGAGCTTAACTTTATCATATTCTAGAGTTCTATAACTTGTAATTTTCTGTGTGTTTTTTCCTCCTTCTGAAAACATAGTACATCCCTAAGCAAGCATCTGAAGGGTCTTATTCCTAATCAAAATTCATATGCAAGACAGATATATTAAAACTCAAAGAAAAATTAGCCATTCAGGCTATTTGCTCAACGCTCTCTTCTTTAACTCTCCAACAGTTCTCCAACATTATCCGAAGTTCAGGTAGGCTGATGTGCCTTTTGCTGCCTTTTGCTGTATACAGGATTTGATAAAATAAAATAAAATAAAATGCACTAAAATTTTTAAAATTAAGGAGTCTTTGATTATTACTTTAGTTTTGGAGAAAATTCACTGATGGCATTTTCTGTTTCAGGTCTGGCTACTGTTACAACAATCAAAAACATGAGTTTTTTTCACAGTATACATGTAGCTGTGTAGTGGAAGGGGATTAAGCATGTAGGACAATTCTGAGCATTTTGCTACTATGTTTGCCACCTTAAGTTTGGTGATAAAATTTTTCTGTAGAATAAAGTAGAAAATGTAGAAAACTGTGATGCCTTGCTCCCCTTCCAGGATCTCCTCACAAAGGCTACTAAACTGCAGTTAGACAGAATAACTTGGCTGAGTTCAGTGCGTTTTCTTGCTTGAAGGAATATTTCAAACAATGTCGGTGCCACTGCCCATTTAAAGGAAGCTGGAGCACCACTACCACCCTTTGGACTCCAAGATACAACTTAACTTCAGTGCAAGACACAGAGGATATTTTGACCTACAGGCAGACCTTGTTTTAAGTCCATCTCACTTTGCCATATCTGATGAAGCAGATGGAAGCTGTCCTGCAAAGGCACCACCTGAGATTCAGCCCAAGTCCAGATAACAGGGGTTTACTTTGAGCGTCATTGTTATTTAAATTATTTTGACAGGTCTTTGGTCCTTTAGCAGGTGAGACCTAGTGCTTTTTCTCTCTCTTGTGGGACATTCTTATATGGGAGGCCTGTCCTCCACTTCCATCAGTCTTGCTCCTGTCAAAACACCCTGCCAGACAGTAAGAGAAACAATCAGAAAGATGTCCACACAGTAGTTTAAATCTTCTCTTGCGAGGGTACCGCATGGTGAATGGTCACCGTTTGTCAGCAGCTCCACACAAAGGGCTCTGAGACCACTAGTCATAGCAAAACATGACTGGTTAGATATTTTCCTTCCTTGGTGCTATTAATTTGACTCTTTATTTCCAGGGCTTGGAAATAGAGGATGAAGGATGTTTGAAGGATGCTTTAGAGTCTTATCTGGTGAATCACTACAGGAACACTTCAGACATAGTTCTGCCTTTTAAAACGTTTCTCTATCTTCCTAAATATGTATTCAGGAGTAGTCTATTAGGGGGACTTATTGTACAGAGAGTATGTATGAACAAGAGGATTTTTTCTTCTGTAGCACACCCTGAATGAGATTTGATTGAAAATACATATAAAAGTGTCCAAAACCCAGAATGACTAAATGAATCAATTGTGTTGATTATCAGCCTGCAATAGTACCCCTTTGCTACTACTGAGACTCAGATTTATTGAAATTTATTGTTATTGTTTACTTATGTTGCTCAACCACTATTGTGCTACGCTGCCAATCAAATATAAAGTATCGCAAAAATATCTCTAAAGGATATGAACTCTTTCACCTAAATACATGATTTGAGCTTAGAAATGAGAAGGCAGTTTACAATGATAGAGTGATTTAATGTAAGAAATTATAAGTGAATTTCATCCTGTCAGGAATAAATAAATGGTAGGAAGAAAAAGTTTCTCCTGTGAGTATAAGGACGGGAAAGTTGAGGAAAAAATGTATTAGAACAGAAAAGTTTAATAAGATGCCAAGCGTAATAATCGAAATTCCATTTTCCACTGGATACACAAGGGTACAAAATAGTTGCTGTTGATTCTGTGATTACATTTATAGATACCTTTTCATTACAAACTGTATTTGGAATTCTAAAACCATTAAAAAAATGCAACATATGATGCATTCCATTCCTGTTCAAATGGAATTTTAGTCTTTTTCCATCTAAAAACACCTTACCTATGTTATATAAGAAAAAATAATTTCACATATATATAATATGAATTGCTTTTAAGTTGCTAGAACAGATACATGTGCATGAGTTAATTTTGCAATGTATTAGTTTAATATATCTCCTACCCTTTTTTTTTTTCCCCAAAATATCTCAGTCTGTCTTCAGCCAGGGCAATGGGGTACATGAAAAGTCATTTCTGGGTTATAGCTGATTAAGAGGAGCGAGGTAAGAATGGAAGTGTCCCTTACAGGGTACAACTCGAGCAGCTCATATTTGCCCATATGAGAAGCCCTGGGCTCAAGCTGTTAAATTACACTCAACCATACTAGCATGACCCTGATAAAGAGGTGTTATCTCAGGTAGCCAAGGCTTGAATCATCCAGCATTAATAGATTCAAATCAGAAATTGTACCTGCAGTCTTACTGGCATCTGTAAGTAGTAGTTTATTTCATTGCCAGGATGCAGCTTCACTTAATGACAGAGAGCATCATTTTGGCCTTGGCTTAGTTTCTGAGCAGTTTGAACGGCAGCTTCAGCAGGACTGCAATGAAGTTTTGAATCTAGAAGCAACAAAAGTCTGAGGCTTGTTGCACACCAAAAAGTTCCAAAAATACCATGTAATATTTGTATCATAGAAAGAAAACTGTGGCACCCAAGAAGTCCTGGATTCTAATTCCTCCTAATTATAACTCCTTCATCAGTGAAAGTAAACTATTATAGGTAAGAACATCTGTCCTGATTGGAACATCACCACACTCCCTGCTTTCTCATAAGAATACTTAATTAACGAAGATACAGAGGAATTAATATTTGTAAAACGTTTCAATGACAGCTGTAGTTTTGCCATGTAAATGTAACATAAATACAATAGGAAATTGATAACTCCAAACTATTAGACTTTCTGGGCATCGCCCTTGGCTTAATTTCATTTTCTTTTTCATGGAGTTTCCAGTTTTCCCCCAATGTGTGCTATTTCTTAGCATGCATGAGACATATCATAAATTACATTGGTGAACTATAGTACTCTGACCTTTTCAGTATGCAGTAGTTTGAATGCCTACCAAGTATAATTTACAAAAATTAAAGCAGCATATTACTTTCCCCTTCACATAATGGAGGGTGAGGTGTGTCTTCAGAAGCAAATGTGAAGCTAACTGTAACATAACAAATTCATGTTATACTCACCAGTCTTCAATGTTTTACTACAGCAATGTCAGAAATTCCAGTTTAATATTTGCTTTCTATGCAATGTACCAAATTAGTAGAATTGGAAAATTTTCAGCAAAGGGCATCAAGGATAGTTAAAGTTATGAAATGGCTTAGGTATGAGAAATATATTTATAGAGCAGGAAAGATTGTGGAAAAGAAGCAAAAAAAAAGGGAGAATTACAAATATTTTGTACATCATCAAGTAATTTGAAGAGAGTGAATAGTCTATGAGAGTAAATAGTGAAGAGTGAATCTGATCAGGTGTTCACTGTCTCTACCAATAAAAGACTGAAAGAGCTCCAAAGGAAACTAAAAGATAATTCCTAAAGTAAAGAAAGGAAGGGATTAGTCCTGTGACTTGTAACTAAGCTGTAGACATCTGTGCCACAGGAGGCTGTAGAGTTCTAGTATATGGCAGGGTTGAAAAAAGTCACTGGACAGAGACACGAAAGATTATTAAATACAAAGATACCACTCTAAGAAATCCCCTGAACCACAAAACACCAGCAACCACAGGCAAAGCATCTGGGAAGGTTTATTTACTTGTATCTTCTGTTCTGATAGTCTCCTTTGGGCACTCCCAATGGATACCTAAGTGGGTATTGCTCTGACCTTAAATCATAGAATCATAGAATTGTCTAGGTTGGAAGGGACCTTGAAGATCATCAAGTCCAACCATCAGCCTAACACTGCCAAAACCACCACTAAACCATGTCCCTAAGCACCATGTCTACATGTCTTTTAAATACCTCCTGTGTGGCTGAATCTCTAGAGGCATAAACAGGACCACACACAAGAGAGCAACACATAAAACTAAAGCACAGGCACCCACATGCACTTGCTATTGCAAAAGCCTCTGTCAGTGTAGGGTATGACAAACAGGCTTGGCTGGAAGACAGATACTTCCCAGGGACGTCTGAGGAGCAGAAGCAGGTGGCAGCACGGACTGGTCAGGAAGGCTGGTGGGTCACAGAACCATCAACCTAACACTGCTAAAAACCACTACTAAACCTTGTCCCTAAGCACCATGTCTACATGTCTTTTAAATACCTCCAGGAACGGTGAATCCACCACTTCCCTGGGCAGCCCGTTCCAATGTTTGACAACCCTTTCTGTGAAGAACTTTTTCCTTATGCCCAATCTAAACCTCCCCTGGCGTAACTTGAGGCCATTTCCTCTTGTCCTATTGCTTGTTACTAGCCAGAAGAGACTGACCCTCCACCTCGCTACAACCGCCTTTCAGGTAGTTATAGAGAACGATAAGGCCTCCCCTCAGCCTCCTTTTCTCCAGACTAAACAACCCCAGTTCCCTCAGCTGCTCCTCATAAGACGTGTGCTTTTGACCCCTCACCAACCATTATTTCCATGTAATTTTACATTTCAGCTGAATTACATTATCCATTATTAGCTAAAACAATGCAATACAATAACTATCATATATATCAACAGATATAATTAAGTAATTAGGTACAATTTGTCATAAGAATTAACAGTTATGTATTGTCTTCAACTTTCTTTGACTTGTCAAGGAAAGGAAATATAATGGATGCTGCATGATATGCTCATAGTAGAGGAAATAACTGATTTGTATCTCACAAGAGCAACCCCTCTAATTATGTGTGAACTGACTAAGGGGATGCTTATGCCATGGAAGGATACATTAAAATTCCCTGGTAAGATGGGAAATAAATGTATGCGACAGGCGTTAACACGTTATGAAAGTGTGTGCAAACTGATGAAAATTATAGGAATGTGCTCATGTATTTGGAACATAATGTGAAAAGATTTTATGTCTTAATAATTTAAATGTGAAGAAAGAAGAGTGAAACCTATGATCTAACTTTCCAACTTGAAATTAATGGAAGCTAAAGAGAAAACTACTTTTCTTAGTTGTAAATAATTTAATGTAAGATACTTTTCTGAAAACTGGGCTAGCTTTAAGGTCTCTGTAAAAGGCTGGAAAATTATAACATCTTAACTGGAAAATATTTTATATTTTCAACCCCAAAGCTCTCCAGTTAATAGTTTTCTTTGTCAGATTTTTGCCCTCTGGGCTGCTTACACAGGCCTGGGTTTCGCAAGGTATCCTTGCTGTACAGAGCACCTCAATGAATCTGGGACTGATTCAGGTACCTGGGAAGAGGTATGAACTACATTAATGACTGCTTCAGAACATGCTACCACTTCAAAGTACAAGTTACTTTGCTTCCCCTCCCACACCAGATGACATATCATAAAGCAAAACTGAAAAGCACTATTGATGAAAGCACCGTTTTATATCTCTATGATTTTTTTTTCCATTAATTTACTTTTATTCCTGGGGGACAGCTGCCTAGATCACAGCCCTCCCTAGGAGCAGTGCTGTCATGACTTCAAAAGTAGTCAGGAAGCTTTGAACTTTAGAAACAGTTATTTCCTTCTTAGGAGACCATGAACAAAGATAAAGAAATAATAAATTATTAGAATCTATAGCACTTATATATATTACAGTCTCATATAAAAAAAAAAGATTTTTAATAGGGAATTCAACAGCAAAACCAGGTTGAGCTACGTATTCACACACTGAACAATGCATTTTTAATTACATGTACACACCCCACAACCTTCTTGGTTTAATGGTTCTTGCATCTTCTCTCTGTTCTGAGTGGCACAACTCATTCAGGAAGGAAAAAACCCACCACCTACCAGGCCACCCTGCCTCAATACCTTGTCTCTTCTTAAATCCTTCATTCATCCTGTTCTGTCTTGAAAACCGACTGGTCGATACATTTGAACTTGGGCCAAAGCTATGGCAAAGTGAACTTTTTGTCAAAGCAATGCTATTCCTGCAGAATGCCTCCTTGTGGTGAATGGATATAATTGTCTTTACCAAATTTAGATTTGTATTCCACAGTGACTTCCTCTCTATTTGTTTTCCTTGAGGGGGGGATTCATTTAGTCTCTTTTTGACTGTCTGAATGGTAAGGATCTATCTGTGCTAATCATCCAGATCTCTTGAAAGACAACAGAAGGAGATGAACTTCTTGCAGCAAGTGGTTCAGCTTATAAAGATAGATATCTAAGATCACTCTCCATTGACTAAGGGAACATAGTTAGATCATTGATGGCTCGCTTAGAGTAGAAAGCCTTTTTGGTGGCTAAAGTTAAGGGAGATATATCCCATTCTATATATAGATTTTGTCACTTACGCTACATTAAACAGTCTGTGGTTGGAAGTGCAGGAGTCAGAACCCATTGTTTGTGTGACCAGTCACATGGAAGATGCTTGACCCTGGTGGCACAATAAGGAGTTTGTTGCTTTGTCAAACACTGATCTATATTTACAAGTGCCACCATATCTAGTGTTCTCCTTTGTGTTCAAGGACACTTTGACGTTAATGAATGGGATATAAAGCTGCTGCCTGACTCTCGTGGAAACTCCACACCACCATCCCATGACAGCCAGCATGAGCGGTTTCATGGGCTGCTTTTTCAGCTGTTTTAGGGAAAACTGAGAGGTAGATTTTGTGGGTAATTTCCCCATTTGTACTGAGTCCTATTTGTACTGCCAGACCAAGTATACACTACAAATGCAATTACAATTGCAATTTAATACACTGGAGAAATTCTTTTCTCTTGTAAATTTGCCTTACATCTGTACTCAAGAGTCTTGTGCTGCCCAGTTTAGCATATTCCTGGTGTTCTTGAATCAGTACATCTCTGGTACCAAATTTAAAGCACCATGCAGTGTTCTCTACATGCCGCATTCTCTACATGCAGCGTGGACAAACTGTAGCAGGTCTCTCTCTATACATACCAGTCAGTAATGTAGATGCACCCTAAAGCACTTCTGCTGTCTGGATTTATGGCAACTAACCTACTTTTTCTCGCATCCTTCATTCATTGTATGCTTATTTGCTCTTTATAAGAATTCTAATCCTCATAAAACAGTGGAAAATGCTTTAAAAACTTGATCTGACATTCCTTCTAATTTCCAAAAGCTCATCTGGTCACACAGGGAGATAGGCTGTGTGATTATATTTGCAAATTTGTCTACACCAGTACAGAATCATCCAAGTACACAAACTGACCCAAGGTGTATAATGCTAAAGTAAGTAGGACCCTGTGCTATTAATTGGGGGTGAGGGGTGGGAGTGGAAATCAAACATTGTTCTATTTCTGTTAGTTTTTCATTAAATATTTACAGAAAGATATATTTGAGAATCCAGTTCAGTAACAGGGATTTCTTGGGTGGAATTTAACCTCTGGTAGACATTAATGTTGAATTACTGAAGGAAGCTTTTTTTTTATTAAACTAACTGACATTTTGGGGACATGCCTAGAGCCCTCTATCAGTGGATTCTCAATAAGACAATACGATGTGGAGGCCACATGGGAGAGTGCGTGTCCATGTGATTATGTGTGTCTATCTATCTGCCATAAATTCAGGTTGTGAATGTGTGTATATGTCCACACGTGTGTATGCAAATGTGTTCTAATTCATTCTGAAAAAAAAAAAAGAAAAAAGAAATTTCAACATCAAGTGTTAAAAATTTAAGAGTATCAGAATTAAGTCAGATCATTGATTTTTTTCACTTCAGTCACAGAATTATGACAATGACAAATACAAAAATTGTGTCAGTCCAAGCATTCCAGAGCCTTATAGTCAAAAAATATTCAAATTCTCTGAAGAGAGTAGTTTGTCCCTCAGATCCGCAGGTGAAAAGTTTCCAGCTTTATTTACCATGAGGGATATTCATGTTGGAAATCAGGAAAAGCTTTCGAACACTATGGATATTGTGGATCAGGAACAGATGACCTGGTAGTTTTGGGAACGTCCACCATTGGACATATTTAAGAACTGACTAGGTAAGTATAAAGAATGATGTGGGTAAATTTGATCCTGGCTGACAGTAAGAGAGTGGACTAGATTACATCTTTAAATCATTTCCTACCCTATTTGTTATGTAATTATTATTTATATAATGATTGACACAAGCAAGCTTTTCTGAATGGCAGGAATGTAATGCGGACATTAATTTAACTCTTTTATAACTTTGTCTACCATCAAGTGAGAACAGAGGCCATGTCACACCCAGCACCAGTGCCAGGAAAGCAGTGGTTCCCAAGTGACAAGGTGGGAGACTCCGAGAACATCTAGCTCTCTGAGGGTGTACGAGGGGAAGAGAGGAAACAGGTAAACCTTTCCACTTGCTGACCTAATGAGCCAGTTAGGAATTTCTCAGGGCTAGTTTGGAGGCAAGTAGCAACATAAATGGATCATCAATGGGACAAAGAAGCAGAAGAATAAGACTGCTAGAGCTTGGGTAAAAGATATTCCCAGACTCACCTGTAATAAACTCTGAGTGCTCCAGTGTGCCCCCGCACACACACATATTACACACATATTGTCTACTCATCAACTGACTGTACCGTTAAGATTTTTATAGCCTGCAACATCTTGATAAAGTATTATAAGTTATTTTTCCCTTAACCTCCTAGGCATTCTGTCATCATTTAGCAGTTTCAACCTGCAAAATCCTACTAAAGCAACCATTATAATTTCTACGAGAAATTCTAGAGATTCATTAATAGCTTTACTGTGTTTGATCTTCACGAATTTGTACCGCTTTATGGGAGATATTGAAAGTGGTTATGGAACCATTTTTTCATAGGCACTTGCTTTTGAAATGGTGATTCAACATTTTATTAACTGCAGGTATATGTTATTCTTCCTTATTCCTTTGTTTAACATTGTTTGTGAGGCCTTAAAGCTGTGTTAAATCCACCACCAGGTGTTTGTGTGGTAAATTTTTAATGTAAATTGTGCTTATTATTACATGTAATTAAAAAGACATATGAAAAAAACCTGCTAAAAAATAAATGAAGTTTAAGTAATCCTCTGTTCCAGTGCAGAGAGAGGAATGACTCAAAAAAGTGGCCCAAAGTAAGTAACCTGGGAAGTTCCATCACAAAAATTTTCAAAAGGTTTTTCAAAAAACCCAAGAATATTATTTATACAAATATTATACTGTATAATAATAGATAAATATTATTTATACAAGATGAAAAAGTTGTAACAGAGTGAGAGGGACAGACATCAAGGCAGCTTTTTGCCTCATGGATTTTGGGAAATCCTTCTGAAAACCCCACAAAAGTTCTGCCCCATTCATAAAGAGAATGGAAACTACACACAAACACAGACTTCGGATACCAACACATTGCCTATTTATTTGGTTTAAATACATTCTGTAGGTGTTATAAATATATCAATAGAGGCCATATTTTAAAATTACATTTTATCTTATTCTATACTGACCTGTTCCTTCATGTCTCATACACTGCAGTATACCAACTTATTTTTTGAGGAACCTCTTATCACAAAAAAATTTGATTTTTTTTTTCCACTTCCCATGGTATAGGCACCAGATACAGTTTCTTATGAGTTATGTGAACCTGAAAGAACCTCCTGGACTTATTCCAAGAAGCAAGGACATATCCAAAGAAAGCATCAAAGTCTATAAAAATATGTTCATCATGCATTTCAATTCTTCTGAGGACATCCAAAAAGAAACCAGTCATCTGAGTTTATTTTTATCTAGCACAGAGCCAAGTTTCTATCTCATTGAAGTCAATGGTAAGTTTTTGTTGACTCCAGTGACACCAGGATTCTTCCCATATAGCTCAGAGTTGTATCTGAAAGTCTTCCTTCCAGTCAAAGACAGTGCGGGAAAGTTATTCAAATGTACGTTTACAAAGAGACAGATATCGCTTCACAATGGCTGCTTATTATAGAATTTCTTCTACAGGAATAGCAAGGAACCATTCCACACTGTTGAAAGCTTTTTCTTTCTAGTGATGTGCAAATACATCGAGAAACATAAATTGCATTGTCTTCTAAAATGACATTGCTTGTTTGGAAAACAATCTGGCAGTCTTCAAGGATTTATTTCTGCAAGATGCTGACTCTCCCCCCACCTTGCCTCCCACAGTTTCATTAGGATGAAAAAACAATCACTTACAGAGGTTTAAAATGCCATAATCCTAACAAAGCCAGTTTTAACTGGGATGTTGTACCCGATCCACCGGTCAAGATATGACAGATTTAAAAAAAAATCAAAGCTTTTGGTGTTTGGACACATAATGGATTTTTCTAAGTCTCTTTGGAAAGAATAACTACTTTTACAGATTTGAAAATAGGCAGAGTTACCTTCGATAGCTGATTAATATTTCCGCTTCAACTCCAGCTGGAAAATGAGACAGAGTTTTGTCCTGTATCTATGTTCCCTGTATGTTGTAGATGAATTTATGCAATGGCTATATTTAAGGATGAATCCTTCAACCTGCTGTCCTGAGGCATGGTGTTCTACCGGGATTTCTCTTATTACTGCAAACCAACCCTAAAAAGTTTTATAATCATTTCTTCTTCAGTGAAGAGCAGGAAGTTAAATTGTGCCTAAGAAAAACACTGTATAGGCTGAGCTCTAAAGTATGTTAATAGGAGCAGAGCAGATTAATCCCGCCAGTGGTATCACCAAAGGCAGGATTTTAAAGAGTAAAAGTGAAGTCAGGATGCTTAACTTGCTAGTAACCACTAATCCCTTTTAGGATTTAATATTTAATTATGGAAGGGTGTCAATCAAAGGCCAGGTCCCCACTGTGCTACACAGACAGTCCTGCCTGGCAAGACTAAATCTAAAGCTAAAGCTCTTGTCTTGCACATGTGAATCCAGGTTTGATTGTTGGTGGTTATGAAACCATTGTTCAAAATTCCATGAATAATTCAAAACATACATTTGTTTGCAGCAAGCAGCCCAGAGGAAAGAGTTCCTGAATTGCTTTTGTAATTTTCCATGAAGAACACCTAACTTTGCCAGGAGATAACACACTGAGATAAAATTCACCGGCGCTGGCTTTTCAGTTCCCTTTTATATCTGGAACGAGATTTCCATATTCTCTAACTCTGCCCCCCGAAAGGGTGGTGCTACTGGGGTTGAGCTTCAAACTTGGAAATTCAGAATAAGCCCTGTTATATCACCTCTTCTTTCAAAGGTGCTTTATTCTTCTGGGTGAAGCGGTAGTGCCGTTCATTGGAGAAGCCGGCTCTAGCTTTGCCGATTACAGCCTTAGCCAGTGTCAGTCTGGGAAGGCATCGTCACCGCTGTGCAGACATCTGAATTCTCCGAGCAATGCAAACCAAAGTTCCCCCGATGTAACTCTGTGTCCTGCTGTGGGAGGGAGAAACAGCAAAGCGTTCTCTTACCGCCTCTGCAGCAGAGCTGGCAGTGATGGCTCGCTCACTCCCAAATTGGCTAGGAAGAGATCCCCTTACATAAGGTGACTGAAGAAGCGGAAAGACATACATTAAATACATTCTGGGAGCAAGGTCTATGTCAGGCAAGGCTGCAAAAAGCTAAACGTTGTTTCCCGTAGTCTTCTGAGAATGTACACTGGAGGTGTGTTACAGGCAGCCCTACGTCAGGCAGCTCTGAAGTTGGTCCAGAATGAGTTTACCGCACCTCAGCCCAAGGGGAGAGAAGACAGCGAGGACCAGAATCTCTGACCTGCACAAAGGCAGACTGACCATGACTGTTGCATGCTAAAAATACGAGTAAAGCTGTATAAAGTAAGACTCTCCTTCAAAATAAAATTCTTTACCTCTAAAAACCAGAATTACTTGCAAAACATTGGTGTCATTAGAATAGACATTCTCTGTACAGGTGCAGAAAATTACCTTCTGTAATTTCCTGAATCAAGCAAATATGAAGGCTGGATTATAAAACTTAAATAACCTTGCAATGAGGTCTTTCCATACCAAAGAAGGTTATGAGGAAGGTTTGATAATACAAAAACCTGTATTCATTGTATGAAATGAAAAAAAAAATGAGTGGCCAGAAGGTTTTTTACTATTATAAAAAACAAACAAACAAACAAACAAAAAACAAAACAAAACAAAAACACAAAAACAAACAAACAAACAAAAAACCCCAAAAAACAACCATGAGACTTGAATTTGATGCTTTGTCAATGTTGTCATTTTTACCAACCTCAATCTATCAGTGTTACCCATTTAGGATGGGAACAAAGATATATAAATTTAGAGCATCAGTTTATCATCACGTATTTTTTCAAGGAACCAGAGGTGTTCTGTCTGCCACTCTCTTACTGATTCAGACTCTCTTCCTTTCAGATTGTATTCCAATATTTGAAGCATTTTAAATGAGGAGAATGAAATATGGGACCCTCCTGTGCTTTCCCAAAAATAGTGTCCAGGAGCAAGGGAACAGTAATCTCGGATGTGATGCATATGCAGATACATCTGTGAATTCATTCATTACTCTGTGAAGCTCAGGTATATATCCCCAGTGGATACACTTCCTATAAATTTTGGAAAGCATAAATATTTGCCCCTTTTTTTTTTTTTTTTTTTTAGTTCTTTGCTTTTCTTTAAATATTTATTGAAACAAGGATCTAAGAACCCAGTTCAGTAATAGATTTTCTCTTGACTTATTTCAAGGTCATTTGAATTTCTTTGTGCAAAGACTTCAGCTCACTGGAAAGTAGTCTGCAAGATATAATTTCCTCTCCAGTAGCACTGATGTGCTTCAGTTGTTGAAGGTGTGTTATGATCTGCATAGCTATCCTCCTTACATGTTGATATGCTTATCATATAATCAAAACTAATGATCCGAATTCGTATTTATCAAAGACACGTGGTTAGTAAGTACTTTACTATCAGCTACATTGATTACATTTGCCTCATTTTCAGGTGTTAGATATAAGTTTTCAACTAATTATTTCAGAGTTTGTAGGGAAAAATGCAAAACACATAAAGGCAATGAAAATTAAAGTGTTATTTATATTGAGGCTGAGTGGGGGTGGGATGCAAATAATTTTATGAACATGTGGCACACATGGGAGATCTTCCAATCAGAGCCTGATCTTTTCAGGGAGGCTTCTGGTGAATTTATTTTTAATTTATTTGGCTTTTTAATTCAGGTCTGAGTGCAATTTGTCTAATTTCATGCAATTAAAGGAGGTGCTTATGTTAGGATTACAACCACCCTAGGCTCCTTTAGTAGTCAATGGAAAAAATAAACACCTCTAGACGAAATCTTAGCTCATCAGACTTCACAATTTTCCTTTAGAGATGCCTCTTCCTCTGTCTTCCTTGTGATGGAGGGAGTCTGAGGAGATAATATTCCCCTCTCCTCAGTGCTTTACTGCAGTGGGATTATTCCAGGCTCTGTGTAGAAGTGGGAGCTTGTCCAAGCTCGGTGGAGCGTGGCCAAAAATAACATCAGAGGAAATATCATGAGTGTAAAATTCAATCTCCTTGAAAGAAATAACTTTATTTTGGTTTGTGATTTGAACATACGCTATTCTGAAAACCACTTTTGAGTCAGAAATGTCCTAAACTATGTTGTAATTGTTACTTTGGTAATGATTAAAGTTACAAATCACTGTTGCCATATTCCTTCTCTTCTTTACCACATTTCATGGTAGCTCTTGTCATTTGACTGCATAGTAAATATCAGGTAGTGGCAGTCTAATTATATGATAATTGCTTTAAATGTTACAAAGTAAATAGAGTCAGTATCAGTTACATAGTAATTATTCTTGGCCCTACTAAGCATTTTACCAAGTAATCTGCAGGAACTTGCAATTATCTTATCACCTTTTCACTTGCTTCCTTTCTGCTGTATCAAGAAAGGAATTTAAAATTACCTTCTTGACTTCCAAGTTCTTCACGGTCTCTTTACACTTTTGCTACACACTCCCCCAGTGTGTCACTCTGCTTGTGAAAGCCCAGTCTATTCTCCGTCCTCTCCATTTGCACACATCAGGACGAGACAGTGACTTCTCTATCTTGTCATATTAACATTTACAAATGCAAACATTTGCATTTGTGTTTCTTATTTTTAGTTAACCATCCAAGCAGAAAGAAATCACTGCTCAAGTTCATGCTCTGAGAAGACAGAGAAACATTAAGGATGTTTCCTTTTGGGATAAGAGGATAAATAGTGCTGTGTAGAGATGTCTGCACCTTCACAAGAAGAGACTAACACTTTCCTACTGTAATTCCTGCTAGCGTGGGTTTTGAGACCATTTTCATTTTTGTTACAGATATACCTAGGATTTTCACAGCTCACTGTCAAGAAATAAAACTGCCTCTTTGTCCTACTTCCCCCTGCTTATGCATTTCTCTTTCATCTGTTTCTGCCACGTCTTTTTTTCCCCACTAATATTTTCACTTATATGGTCTTATCTTTTCTTCTCCTTATCTGATAGATAAGTATCTGATACCTGAGGCAAACAATTCAATATTTGGTGTAGGGGAGAACAATGAAGCCAACAGCAAGAAACCTTGGGCAAGCTTCATTAAAAAAAAAAACCAAAAAACAGCAACAACAACAAAAAAACCCACAAAAAAACACCAACAAAACACCAAACCAAAAACAACAACGAAAAAACCCAAACCCAAGCCCAAACAAACAAACAAACCACCCAAAACTGATAAAAACCAAATGCCCAGAAACCCACCCTCCTCCCCTAAAACCAGCTTTGCTATCTGTGCTTGTGTTTTTATTGCATTCTCCATACCTGCCCCATAGCGTTCATCCAAATCTCCCTCTGCTCTACCCTGCTTGAAAAGATTGTGCAGTTCGACTGCTCCTTGCAGAAAAAAGTACTGGAAAAATCCAGAGCAGATAGGTAGAGAAGGTGAACAGAACCACCCCAATTCATCCCTTTTTGGGGCTCTGCACCCGAGACTAACTCTTATATGGCTACCAACACTGAATGATTTAGGCTATGGGAAGGGTTTGAGTCCCTTCCACAAACAGCAAAAATAAAGTAATTGAAGAAATATACTGGCAAATTTGTATGGTAGAGATGAAACTGTCCCCAAATATTTAATCTAAGAAACAGTAAATTACTTCTTATCCAAAATTTTCTCATTTTATTAACTTTCTCTTGGAGCAAATTCTGGTATCTTTCAGAATGGGCAGATTGTGGGCTCTGTAAGATTAATTTATTTCTACAATAATGCTAATTAAAATATTCATTCATAATGGACTTCTGCACTGCACATTAAAGACTGTTTTGCTTTTGATGGCCGGCTGTTTGGGACTACTTGGGTGTCAGACAGTTTGCACTTTTACAAATTTGAGATTCATTTCCTTGGCATTAGTCTTATACATATTTTATCAACTCAGTTCATCTTAGCTATATCTCGCCTGGTCTATCGATACATCAACAATAGGTCATGACAAAGAGTAGGAAAAAAATTGCTAAACACAGCAGTAATTTGTATCTTATAGTAACGGTTCAGAAGCAAAAAGTAAATACTAGTCAGAGAATCAAGAAACAGGAAAAAATGTTGCACTCTACAATGAAAGCTTTATCCTTCTAATATTCCTTTTAGTATTGATTTCACAGGTAGTACCTTAGAAGATGGAGTTAGATTTTAATTCTAATTTACCTCTGAATGTATTCCCATAACAAAGGAAAAGGTGCAAAGGAAGAATACGAGCTTCATTGGTTCTATGGTGATGCAAAACTATCAAAACCTGCAATGAAAGCTATTAGTATCAGCTAACACTAGTCAGGGTGGCCTCTAGCAAAATACAAGTTGGACCTCTTATACAAGTGCATAGCCACCACATCTCTGACCTTGGACAGATACGGCTCTCACCAACACATTCCATATAAGTTTCTTCTTCAAGAGGCCATGTGGCTTTTTTCCACTTTTCTTGAACAATGTTATAGCTTAAAGCAGAAAGACAATAAAACAAGCTCCTGTTTCTGTTACACCTTGAGAAATATTCAGATGTTGCTATGTTTGCATCACAGTCTGAAGCTCATTTGATTGATTTCTATGCCATTGATCTCAAGAGGGGATCGATGTAACAAAGCAGATTCACCCTTTCTCTCATCAGGGGGTGCTGGGAACAGATCTCTTCCCATGAGAAGGACTCACCTCTCTTGTGCTGCAGCTGAAGGAGAGTGATGAACTAGCATCAGATAGGAAAGCTGAAAACAGAGAGCAAAGACACCCGAGGAAGCTCTAAATCATCTCCTCTCTTGCCATGACAGAGAAGTGCAGGCAGCCAAGAGACGGTGGTTCCACAGTGGTTTAACTCCCACTGGGTTGTTTCCATATGGGAAGTTACCAGGCACTTAAGTAACCTCTGCTCAACATGGGGAAGGCCAACAGCATCTGAGGAATGCTTTCTAGATCTCAGACCTAAAACCCAGAATCACTGTCAAGACTGTTTCTTAAGTTCTTCACTACTTCCTTAAGTTGAGTTTTAAATGGTTCAAAAACCCAACACCCAGCAGTTCCTTTAGGAAACTATTCTGGAGACTGATGTCTACCAGGGTTGAGGGGTTTCTGTGATCTCTGGCATTTTTTTCCTTGCCGACATTTTTCTCTCAGTTTAAATAGGAACAGCAATTGCTGAATTACTTCGCTACAATATATATACACTCATTTGTAGCTCATTTCCACTCCCATTAACAAGCTTTTCAACACCCTTAAGTAGTAGGAAAGAAAATATTTGCAGCTATTAACAAATGCAGCATTTAATGACATTATAACCCTGCCTGATCAGAGCCTTTTACTAGATATTGAATTGCTTGTTGAAAGTCAATTTTACAACAAAATAAACACTGGCATGACATAAATTTCACTGGTTTAGTTTTCAGATGTAGTTATATACCATATTACTCCTCAGGGGTGAAAAACATAATGTGTGCAAATGAATTTAGATACACAGCAACTGATTTTCCAGTGATGATATAATTAAGGCTATAAAAGACTGCCTATATGTAACAGCTACTGTGGGAGCCCCTCACACGCTCTTATATACATGACAACTGTATTTTGTTTTTCTTGGTTTGCTGTAACACTTACTTGTCTTTTTGAAAAGCAAGCAAATTATTCAGTGTCTAAAAAAGTTTCTAAAAGACTGAGAAGCACAATAATTAGACCACTCTGACTCAAATTTTGCATTAGAGAAAAATAAAAATTGCTGAATCAGAATGCATCCTACTTGTTTGGTATAAGTACTTGTTTTCGATATGTACACATGTACGTCATGGGAACAAAGTGAGTAGTTTTAGCATTTTGGTTTTCAGTTCTTTCCCAAGATGATCACCTGGTGTCTGAAACAAGCGCCTATTAGAGCCTCTCTACCTCCTAAATAAAATATTGATCCACTTTGGCTTCACTTGGGATTAGGACCGTGCCAAGTAGGCACAGTGCAATATTTTATTTTGTATCAAGGGAGGCTTCACTGCATTGGTTTTTTGGTTTTTTTTTTTTTTGGCTGCTACCAAAGGAATTGACTAAGTGCTGCAATTACGGGCACCATTCAACTTTCTGTTCTCCTTGTTCACCTGAGAAAGCAGAAGATAAGTGATTGTGGCTTTATAGCACTAGGTCAGAGATAGAGGGCCACTGAGCAGTGTAAGCACGAGAATAGAAGGGGCAGGGAAAAAGATACCCAAACACTGGGAGCTGAGCTCCATCACTGAAAGACATCTTAGCTGCTTTAAAACACATTTTGGAATCCATGAATAAGAATGTATAAAATCTGTGCTTTAAACAGGGAACAGTACATAAATATTAATAACTTGAACTTCACTGTAGTACGAAGTGGAAAACTATTTCAGTAGGTATTTGAAGGCACTTTTTACTCAAGTTTTACATGTAAAATTTCACAGATTTCTTTGGGAATTTTGATTTACTTAAAAAAAAAAAAAAAGACAGACTTTCTGAAGCAGAAGAAAAGGAAATTATTTCCCTTCAGACACATAAGCTATACAAGTACAATAGTTAATAATCAAGGTTGGTCAAAAGACTCCTGTTAAATTTCTTTACCAGTACAAAACTGTATTTTCTGGCAAAAATATCTCCTTTCAACAGATATGTTAAAATTCTG
Organism: Anarhynchus alexandrinus; assembly: GCA_008711295.1. Lineage (NCBI taxonomy): Eukaryota > Metazoa > Chordata > Aves > Charadriiformes > Charadriidae > Anarhynchus > Anarhynchus alexandrinus. Next base: position 656,260 of record VUYV01000009.1, on the reverse strand, counting down.
TTAGAAAACCAAGTGTCTGAGAAATGAAACCTTTGAAGTTTTGAATGAGAATATGGAATATTTCCTCTGAAAGACAAAAAATTGCAGCTCAAATAGCGCTATATTCTGCTGTGAGCTATGCTCTTTAATTGACTTCTAGCTCATAAATCACGCAACATGTCTCCCATCTTCATTAACAGGAGATAAAGAGATGAATTATGTGAGAAAGAGTCAGGCTGGAGAGCCCATCAAAATGGCAGAAGAGGATTGTAAATCCTGAGCAAGAGTTATAACAATACCTTCATTTGGGACGTGGCACCATTTTGAAGAGAATACTTTGACATGTTTCAATTCTGGATTAGTTACTGAAATACAGAACTTTTTCTCTTTAAAACTGTGATGTCTCAGGGCACACTGAAATCCATTTTAATATTTACCACATCCTTGCCTTTGAATCTTTGTTTATGTAATATACATGTTCACTGTGCATTACCCTGCACAGGATGTAATCTGTATTTTATTCAGACTAATATTCCCTATTACCAGTTGAACTATCAACTCCAATGCCTTTGGAGCTTTGCTTTGCTTTCATTAGAGATGCTCCGGGAGCCTCCCAGGTTAAATTTGCTGATGTTCTAAGTCCCAGATTAAATCCACATCACAGCTGCCAAATGAGCAGAGGCACTTTCAGAGCCAGTACCACGAGTAACACAGTTCTGTAATATGTTGTTAAAAAAAAAATTAAAAATCAGAGTCTGTGAGGGTGTCATCACTTTAACGCGATCTCATTGCTTACACATCACTGTTATTCCTTGCCCCAAAAAATAGGTCTTTTGGAGGTTTTCCTGAAAAGAGATGCTGCTTTTCGTCTGCTCCACTTCTGATTTTATTGTTTTAAAGACCCTCCATAATGTTCAATTCTCCCTCAATTTAAGCTTTAAAAATAATATTAGACATAATGAAATCTCAGGTTGTAAATCCCAAATTACCTCAAATTCATATAATCCTACCAGGCCCAGTCAGTACACACTTAAATCTATTGCAATATTTCCATTCACCCAGATGACTATTTCAAAGCTTCACAAATTCAGAAGTGAAATATATTTGCTCTCCATCATTTTCTATTCTCCTGCTACAAAACCTCAATCTTTTGTCAGGAGCAGAAAAAAAAAAAATCAGGCAATTTTGGTGAGTACTTATCAGCTTTCAGTAATAGTGTCTTTGGATGCTTGAGAGTAGAATTCAGTCTCTCATTCCTAACTGTTCTTAAATGCCAAACACAGTTGGAAATATTTAATGTAGTTTGTAAATATTTCAAGAAAACTCATGAATTTTCACATTGGTTTATTCCATTGTGACCCTGGGTTGCCTCCGATAATATTGTTACAAACTATTTTTCAAAGAGTTTAGATTGTATTCACAATCTTATCGAAATCTAAGTTGTTTTTCTACCTACAGGAAGAAAAAAGGAGTTAACTCAGCGATATGATTACAAGAGCTTTCAAGTTTTCTAGGCCTTTTATATTATCTTATGCCAGCAATATGTCAGCAAGAAGAGTTTGCTCAGTTTATAGTCAGTAACCTAACCAATTAGTGGGTGACATGATAACGAGGAAACACCAAGAGCTTAGACACACCAATTAGACTTTGTTTTCAACAAAAAGTTGGTGTTTTGTGGTGGTCTGGGCGCAACGTCGCTGTAGGTAGAGGCATGTTTAGAACATGGCTCTTTATTGCCCGGTACAGCTCTTGCAGCAGCGCATTGTTCCAGCGGCTCCAGAGTTCACATCTGAGCTGCTTTGCTTTTATCAGGAGTTTGGTTGTTATCTGTGACAGTTTTCTTTTGTTTTCATTAGGATTAGAAGCAATGGGAAGTACAAGAAGTGCTGACTGCTGAACAGCCTTACAACCATAGCAACTTATTTCACAACAATGAAGAATTTTATACAGATGCTAAGTCCTAATGCTCACCGCTGATTCTCAGGCAACCATATTCCAAGGGCAACAAACACAATTATAAAAGGATATATTAAGAAAGCCTAAAGTGCTTTTTGCTTGCTCCCTCATTTCCAAGGTCTACCACCAGAAAACAGCTTACACAAATCAATGATTCCGCTCCCACTGGAAAAGGAAGTGACATATTTCTTTCCTGCATTTACACTCACGGTATAAAATATCTGGCCAAATCCACCAGCAAGTCCCAGAGATTTGTACACGCTTTGAGGGCAGCACGAGAGCAGAGGATGCATGAATCATCTAAATAAGATCGTTTAGGTGAGAAAATGTTCCCCAGCATGAGCAAGGGGTACACAAGACCCTGTTATATAATTTTCTGTGCAACTTGGAAATTATAGTTTGATTTGCTGCAGTAGGAACAATAATCTCAGAGCTTTACTGCTCCCAGAAGAGCAAAGGATTTACTACCGAGGTTAAGTTGAATAGTGTACTGAAAATACAGTAATTATAGGAACAGACACAAAAATCACAGATTTGATTGTTGCCTACTGATTTTTAAGACTTTTTTTTTTTTTTTTTTTAAGGGACAGGAAAAACGGATTACATAAGCTTGGAGAAGGGACAAAACATAAGCGTGTCTGGAACCAAGTAAAGAAGAATTAAGAAGATAACTATGATTTTATGTGGAAAACTTTGAAGAAAACATGACTAAACATTAAGGACTATTTTGTGAGAAAGGGTGACAAAGATTTTCACATTTACATTTGCAGGCAAAACCCCCGCTCAAAATCTCAAGACAAGACACAAAGCATTAGATAACAAGCAAGTCTAGCTTCTAGCCAGAGCGGCAAAAAACATAACAAAACAGATAATTTATAACATTTTCAAAATGCCAAAGTGATATAGATTTTAAGTTCCCCTTGCAACATAAAAGATTTTCCATCAGCTTTAGTGGAAATCAAGTTGAAGTGTATGAAGCAAAAACAATTAAAGATAACGTCCTCCTCTGGGGCTTCTGGTGCATCCCAGGCTTGGAATCAACACGTTCGGGTGGAAAGCTCCATGTGAAGTTGCTTTTTTATTCAACATGGGTCCCATTACACTGTGTAATAAATAAATACAGAGAATGAAATTAATTTATTTCTAGATTCCAATGTATCTGCTCAACTTAAATGCTGAGCTTTGTTTTTAAGACAGCTTTTCAGAACCATCATGCTGCACCCGTGCTTTTTGAGAAAAATGAGAACCTGACATGATCTTGAGTACTTATTTTCCAGAAAGTAAAACCAGGAATTGAAATGCACAGGTTAGACTAAAGTCTAAAAAAAGCACAATTCTGAATACATTTTGTCTATTTACTGCAACGAGAAGTCAAAATAGAAAATTCTAAGCTCTAGGAAAAGGAGGAGGTTCAGAGCAGAAAATACAAGGTTGTCAATTTCCTAGTGACAGGTTTCACCCCCTGTCTTCGTTATTTATTTTTATATAAATCTGAACGTTATTCTCTATATAATGTAACATAAAATAATAGCAGCATACTGAAGGCTGCGCCTGCACAGGCTAGATTTAACTATTCTCCCCAAAAGCAAGCCAAGTTACTGGGACCACCATTTTATTTTCTACCTGAATTTTTTCTTCCAGCCATTATGTTTTGGGTTGTTGGTTTGGGTTTTTTTGTTTTGTTTGGAAGACAAATTTCTGCTGTGCCGTGAGGGTGAGGCCTTTACTCGCGTGGCTCAGCACTGACCGATTCTTCTGAGTTCAGGTGATGCAACTGCCCGTGGAACAAACGATCTGCACAGCTGATCAGGAAGGCAAAGGCTGTAGCCATGTTTTTAACTTCCAATAATAGCCTGTGTTCATTATATTTTAATATAATAAATATGTTAAATGCTATAGGGTAGTTATGGTGCTGATCATTGGCTTCTAAATATCTTAACAACACTCACAACCAGTTACTACACAGTTACAGAACATAAGGTTACTAAGCAATAAAAGCATAGTAGAGAGCGATTCAAACACCATCGAACAACGAGAACATGTCATATTAAATAAGAGCATTGGAGGTCAGAAAGAATACTCCATCTCTGTCTGAAGACAACTTGATTGATTCATCATCACAATGACGCTGATTGTTCTTAGTACTTCAGATCTCACTGAAAAATGGAAGTTATAGCAGAAGTACTGAAGTGTTATTAGTTGCATGTAAAATGCTGTTTTTACCAGGCAGACACCAGGTTTGCAGGTGTGGTGAGTTTGGTGCGTACTTGCAGTTAACAAGCGTCTTTCCTATTCTGTTAAATCCTCCTTACCTATTTTTAGAAGCCTCTCACACTTACTCATGCAGCGCTCATCAACGTGTGAAATTAAAGCATGAACTGATCAGTATGTGAAAGTGAGGTTCACAGAGTTAATTTGTGAATAAATTATAACAGGGATGCTGAATACATTTAAGGAAGGCTGTGCAACCTGCTTAAATGAGCTACTACTACTACATTGAGGGCTGAAACCAGAATGGCTGAAAATGAAGACTGGCTGGAATTTACTGAAGCTACTAAATACAGACAGTTAATTGCATTTTGCTGGGATGGCTAGTATAAAATCATATCTTTAAACATAAAAGACAGGATTGTAAAAACTCATTTTTTACTGTTAAAGATATACAATTTACAGACAATGTTTTAAGCTATAGAAAAGGTTTACAAATAAACTGTATTTTTCTGCTTATATTATTGAAATGAACAGCTCCATGTATAGTTGTAATGTCTATGTGTTAGGAATATAAGTGCTTTAGCTCCTTAAAAAAAGGCATTCTGGAGTAAGTAAGAAGTGGATATGTATGTGAAAGGGGCCTACAAGAAAGCTGGAGAGGGACTTTTTACAAGGGCATGTAGTGATAGGATGAGGGGGAATGGCTTCAAACTCGAAGAGAGGAGATTTACATTAGATATTAGGAAGAAAATTTTCACTATGAGGCTGGTGAGCCATTGGACAGTTTGCCCGGAGAAGCTGTGGTTGCCCCATCCCTGGAGGTGTTCAAGGCCAGGCTGGATGGGGCTTTGAGCAACCTGGTCTAGTGGGAGGTGTCCCTGCCCATGACAGTTGGAACTCGATGATCTTCAAGGTCCTTTCCAACCTAAACCATTCTATGATTCTATGTCCTGTTAAATGCTCCCAAATAAACTAGATCACTTTCGTACAGCTTAGATTCAAAGAGACAGTGAACAACACATGGAGTCAGGAGTAAAATGAAATGCAAAAAATAATAGCATGGAAGAATACTGCAGCTAAATGCTCCATTAGACCTGAAATCCTCTGGAAACTCAAAGCATCTGGGAAATATTTAAGCCATACACAGGGTAGTGGTAGGAAGACCATCATAAAGTAGCTTAATTTCTGATAATGGAAGGTTCTGGTACACTTAATCCATCTAGACAGATAATTGTGCATGTCAAATTTTGCTGGAGAAGGGATACATAGCATAGCAATGTCTGACATGATTGATAGTTTATCTACTCTCCACTTTCAAATGGAGTGGTGGGCTTTGATAGTGCAATAAATGGCTATTTTACAGCACTGGGTAAAAAGTATTATGTGGACATGATGATGAAAAAAAATAAGATAAGGTTGGTCTTCTCATCCTCCAAATGCTTCTAAAATATTCTTTTGCTTTCGCTTCTGAGCTCCTCCATGAGTATTTGACAAGCAGTACATATTAGGTGATAAAGCTGTGGAACAAGTGGAAAATTAGAGGCAGATAATTTCCCAGAAAATTATGCTTTAAAATTATTATGTTTTAAATCATAATAATAATAAAAAAAAAGGTCACATAATTTTAAAACTCTGGTCATAAGTCCAAAATTAGCTGTATGAAGATGGAGATGTGTGCCTACAGAAAAGCTGCTGGTAAGCTGGGGGATACACTCAAACCCAACGCTTTCTGCAACTAATGAAAACTGTTTCAGAGGTTTACAACTACTAAATGGAAACACTGCCCTTCAGTTTTGTAGGCCATAACAGTTGTGTTACACTGCTAAAACAACACAGATTTGTGGTTAAATCATCTAACAGAAAAATAAAAGCACTTATTTCTCAAGTTAGAGTAAGGGATGCATCGCTCAGTGCAGGTTTGTCGATAGCGGGTGCGGGAGGGATGGGAGACCGTATTTTGAGAGAGTTTTGAGAATGATTTACTCAAGCTCGCATTAAGTACGAGGCTAATCATACATGAGCTAAACACCAATACTCAGAGTGTCTTTCCTCATTTTGAGACCTGGAAGATGCTGATCCTCAGATTCTTCTCAACTTTGTCTTACTCTCATGCATTTTTTCTTTTCCACCCATCTTACTGATCTTGATTCTTTGCTCTCTTTCAACTCGTTCACGGCAATTTTCCTATGCCTCTGTAGATTCCAGTTTCCATGTTAATGACACTAGTGACTATCCCTCACTTTTAATATTTTAAATCAAAATAGAGCCAGCAGTAGACATGCTATGGAAACTAGAGGTTTTTTTTCTTCAAGTACAGGGGATCTGTTTACTTCTGGCTATTAATATTATTTTTATATGCTCCTAACATTTCTTTAAAGGGAAGGGAAAGAAAGGAAAATGTACTAAAATCGGCGAGCACAAGTATAAATCACCATGTTCAGTGAGAAGTTTAAAAAAAGAAAAAGGTTTTTGGCTGTGTTGAAAGAGTAAATATTAAAAAAAACAATTTGATGAAAACACCATCATGAGTTTCAAACATCCTACAAGACACATAAGATGAAAGTTTCATTCTCAAAAACCTGCAGATTTCCTCAAACATTTGAGTACGTCCAAAATTAAACTACACTTGCTTAGTCAACGATAAAAATTTCTTAGCTTCTTAACATTTTCTCAAGGTAATGTTCTAAGAATGAATTTAGACTGACATCAAAATTTCCACAGCTCTGTTTCAAAAAATTTTCTTTCAAATAATACTGCACTGTAGTATTTTGATATTCTGGGAAGACAAGATTTGCTTTTGAACTTTGAAAATGAACTTTTTGTTTCATTTAGAAATGCATACATAATGGAAATTCGGATATTGGATACAAACTCACAATTGTTTATTTGTCACTATTTTAATTGATCAGACAACAATTTAATTTTTTTTTCTGTTCCAATGTTGAACTGAAAGTTTTTTAGAAGTGTGAAATTATGTGCAAAAAAAGACATTCCTGTTTCGACAAACTAGCAATTTATTTGGTTTCAAGTTAATAACTGAGTTGAAACCTTTTCAAAAAGGCTGGCATTTTTCAGAGGTAAAAATACATAGGGGATATGGTGCCAAGAAGTGCAACTAGGAAAGGATAAAATTAAAGAAATCTTACAAAAAATATGAAAAAAAAATATGAAGACAAAAAAAAGGCATGAGAAGGTACTTTGTATCACAGCTTTCAGCGTGATTAATGAAGCTTGGTACAGTGGTGCACTGAAAACAGAAGACTTCTACTTCATGTCTTCTTGCCTGGTCTGGTAAATTTGGAGACTGATTTTCAACATATCTGAGAGTTCTTTCTAATTACTCTTTTTTAATTCAATGGTTAGCTCTCTTTAGGCTGGAAGCAGGCATGTGTCAGCTGAAAGGACACAGCTGCTTACCTTTCCTTCTCCTAGGACTACATTTATGGTACCTTTTACCTTTGAAAGAAAGGTAATACAATGCTGTAAGTTTATTTAAAAGCAAGCAGGTTTCTAGACATAAAAATGGAAATGTGATCAGCTCTATTTGCCTAAGTTGTACATAGTTTACATTTTAAAAGACTGTAATCCTCTGTGTACTGTTGTTGTTTCATGTATAAGAGTACAACTTAGTGCACAATTAAATCATACAAAAATACATTAAAAGCTCTAATGCTGCCTTGTATGGCTTGTGAAATAATGAACATGTTCTGCTCCCAGCCTGGGCCATTATAATGTTATTACACAGTCATTAAATTGAAGCTGTTATTCCACTGCTAAAACAACTGATCAATATCCATTACCATTCAGTGATGGTTGGAGCCAAAATGAGATTATATTGCAAATGAGCCGCAGACAAGGTAATGATCCCTCCACTTCGATATATTTAAAGGCATTCCCTAAAGCAGATAATTTCCTTAAGAGAGAGTACAACTTTTCTATCAAGTCTCCAGCTAGGCAAATAAAAATATGCTTTAATTATAAAGACCCTTACGTAGTATGGTTTATACTGAAATAATAGTGTCCTCGGCAAAGTTAACCACTGCTGGATCAATGAAATTGTTTCTAGTTTCCACCTATTGAGTTTTACACGTTCTGTAGTTATAAACGTTGTGTCATGTTGAGCCTGTGCCTTACCAAAGAAACAAACCATTTGATCTTGGCTTGAAGTCATAATGAATCTTGTTGAAGTAAATTTACTGCTATAATATATAGGATAGTAATATATTAATATCGTATAATATAGTAATACAACATAGTTTACTACTATATCTCAAGTTCATTTTCCCTTTCCCACTTCTTTTTCTTCCACATTTGCCAGATTTCATTCACATTTTTTCCCAGAGCGGCCGTTGTTTTATTTTATATGGACAAAATGCTCAGCTTCTTCCAAATAACCCTTTTGGAACTAGAACTTCTATTTCTTTTTCTTTCAAACCCAGTCTTCCACGATTTTGAATATACTTCTAGAATATTAATAACACTGTAGCCCTCATTAATGCAGACCAGCTCCAAAAAATATAGCTTTACTTTTGACACTATAATGACTATTTGGAAGGAAAAATTAACAGTAATTATGATAGGATTAAATAGGCATCTATATACTAAGTATAAATACTTCCTATGGCAGAAAGAATTTTTCCAATACTAAGGTAAAGATACTGGAAGTCTAATATCTCCTTTCCACACACCTATACTCAATATTCCCCTGAGCCTTACTTTCTGTCATACTCTTCAGTCTAAGCCCAGCAGCAAAGGTCCAAAAGACCTTGCTGAATAATAGAGGCAAAGAAGCTCAACTCCCTCATGGATGTAAGATAGGCTATTCTCTTTGTAATTCTACATGCCCTTAAAAAAAAAAAAAGCTGTGATTTAACTCTCTCCAGAAAACGAACACATTGTCCACCTGAGCTATTCAGCAGAAAAAACCTGTTGGGTATAGGCTGGGTTCTGATGGTAATCTTTGCCATGGCTCTGTTTTTTCTGATGTAAAGCTAAGGACTCTTGCAGTTTTTGCAAAAGTCACGTTTCTAGCCCATTTCTTTGTACAGGTCATCCTCAGCTTCTCCTCTCTCTGGCTTGTTCTTCTGTTCTTCTCAAAAGCTTTTCCCTCTTACCGACCCTATTTGGTATCTCCATTTAGCCAGTACAACTTGGGTTTCTCCACCGTTGCCTCTGAGATTTGAAAGGACTCTGCAAGAATAACCACTGTGTTTTTTCCTTCATCTCAAAGTCTCCTCCTTTTCCCACAAAGCCTTGAATAAAGGCATTACTAGATAGGCAGCTGGTGTCCTGCGACCACTGTGCGTGTGATACCAGGCCTCCCTGCTTTGGTAGTATAGTGCTTTGGGCCGGGCTGGCCACTAAAACGAATGACAGATGAACTCTAACTTCTCTCACAAGTGCGAGAAGAATGAGAGAGAGAGGGAGAGAAAGACATGAGTTGAAAAGAAACTAAACTACTTTAATGAAAAACAGAGAATAAAATAGTAATAAGAAAATAATGAAATACATACAATATATACAAAACCGTATCAAGCCCACGGGATGATGATCACGTCACTGGCAGGCACTGGGAAAGTCCCAGACTGGACTCAGTGACAGATGTGAACTGGATTCCAGATCTGGATTCAGGAATGCACAGCCTGGGATCAAAGGCAGGCAGACAGACAGAGTCCTCCTTGGACACCAGTCATTGAAGAAAGAGGGCTGACCCTTTGGTCCCTCAGCTTTTGTACTGCGCATGATGCAGATGGGATGGAATACCCTGTTGGTCAGTTTTGGGTCACCTGTCCTGTCTGCTCTGAGCTCTTCTGCTTCTGACCCTCCAACTTGGTGCACGAAAGGAATATGTTGGGGAAAACTGTTTGGGTTTTTCCTACTTTGGGCAAAGGCAAACCCTTTCATGGGACTGTTTTTGCACAAGGACCTGGATGTACTTGGTGGGTGATGCTGAAGAATGGAGAAGTCCAAAGTGTACCTCAAGGAAATTTAACCCTAAGTGAGAATACTCAGTTTTGAGATGTATGATGTTAATTGCTACATAATACTAACAGTATTCAATAAGTGTTTTTCAGGATAACATGTTGGTGATGAAACCTGAGCTAGCTTCATAACATGGCGTCCAGCAAACTTTTCTAGGTGGACGTGCTACCTTTGGGTATGAACCATGATGAGTTTCATACCATCTATCCTGCCCTGAGAAACTGCTATGATAGATGGAAACCTGCAATCATGGACTAAATGAACTTAACGAACTTCTGTGTATAGAGATAAATCATAAATTAGTGATCTGTGTATATATATGTGTGTGTGTATATTTGAAGGTTAAAAAAAAACAGGAGTAGTGATCTGAGCATGAGGATCCCCTGGTGTTAACTAATCAGGTAGCTTGTGCTAATTGCTTATCCCTGCCTGCCTGTCTCACTGTCACCTCGTCCTGTATCTCGTTTGTTCTGCTGCTGCACAAGCATCGAGCTGCCTGGCCTGGCCACCACCACCATCACTGTCGTACCGCAGATGGCGGTGGGAGCAGCATAAGGCCCTACAGGTATACGACCTTAAGATCGTATGAGGAATAGACTGAGGCAGACGCAGTGTATGCTACGGTGATTTCACTGCTGTCGTTACCCAGGATAGAGCGAGTAAAACTGACCTGCTACGCCGCAGCCCCACCTCTGATTGCTCTCCGAGCATACTCGCAGTTATAAGTTCCTTGGCAGAGCGGTGTACGGCAGCCAGAACAATTGGATCATAGTCCACGGCTAGTCGGAGGCATGATAATAATACCAATAATAAATAATAAACAACAGCAATAACCTTGCATCGTCTGACAGCTCAAAGGCATATTTAATGCAAAAATAAATAAATCATTGTTATGAAGAGACTCTTACAGTCCCTTCTATACGACTACATTCTGCTTCATTTAATGTAAAGTACGTATCCCAGCCTGACAGCCCTGACAGCACAACTGTCAGAAGATTTAGTGGAATTGTATGATTTTCTTTCTCTGATCAAACTAAGAACCAACTTGTCTTGGCAAATCTGTAACTAGGTTTTGAATGTTGACAGAAGAAGGGCGCGTTGGGGAGAAGCGCAGGTCATAAAAGTTATCTAATCTAACGAATATTATAATTCTTAATGACTTTTGTCTTGTTGATTTTTTTTTCTTACACAGTTGTTTGTAGGCAGTCTTCTAGTCTTAGTTTATGTATTCTATGTGAATACATTAATTACATCTCAGCTTTCAGAGATCTGAGGGTTGGCGCTGGTAGCAAAACGAGATGCTCCTATTTATAACAACTGTTTGATCAATAATGTATTGCAGACGCAGAGCCCATCGTACGTTGTTACAAACATACAAATGGGGTGCCTTCCCACGGCACACGCTCTGCGGTAGCTCGCTTCGCGGTGCCCAGCGCTATTCCACCCGCACAGAGGCCAATAAAAATCTTGCTGTTTAATTGCAGGTCCATTAGAACAACACCAAAGGTTAAGTTATTGCAGTTACTGACATTTAAGTGGTAAATAAGCAAGGCCTGAACAGGAGTAAGGAAGTGGGATGCTATTTTTATTGCATGAAAAGAATAATTTTGCCGGAGTCATAAGGACACTTCTGTTGTTATTTCAGAGCTGCATTCTCATTGGCTTTGGCTGAATATAACAAAACCAGGTAGAAAAAAGAACTTAAAAAAATGGAAGTGGAAGAAGACCTTAATTCCTTTTTACTTACACCTGCCTCATCAACACTTATTGCACTGAAGGAAAAGTGCAGGTGAACTGATTCTGTGGACTGATTCTCTCTTTTATTACACAAATTCCAGTTGAAGAGAATCAGATTCTCTCCGTATTACTCCATCAAGTTCAGTGGGTACAAATGAGAATAATTTCCTGTGTAATGCAACATAATATAGACAGCAGGCCCATTTAGATTTGATGTCATTGTAATACAAAATGAAAATTACTGCATTCTATTCAACAAGTAATAATGATCGACTCTAGTCAATAAATGCCTCAGCTTATAAGAATGGCTTAAATAGCCCTAAGATAAATGCATATTAATGAGAATGTTTTCTCTCTCATAAACAAAAATTCAAAATGCTTTTTCCTACCCAGACTAATAACATTGTTCCAAGGAATAACCTGGCTTCATCATCACTTTAGGGGCTTAAATCAGTATTAAAAGTCTTTCTGTAGATATTCATCTGTAACTTTCTGAGCTGGATGCAAGAACTGCTTGGTAAAATTCTACTGCCTTGGTTACACAGAAGGATGTAACCATCTTTTTTAGCTTTAAAAGGTAATAATTACCTTTCATGACTTTACACACATAAGCTGCACAGCAAACATACTTTGTCAAGATAAATGATGTCAAAATAGAAAAAATATAATTTTCATTCTTTCAGAAGCTAAGCAAAAAGCAATTAACATACTACACTGGAACTTTTGCTGTCATTTTTAATTTCTAAAGTGTTTTTTTCTTTCAGTCAATTTTTTTATGTTTATTATTATGCACTAACTTGCATGACTTCAGTTGTCTTCAAAAATTTTCAGCCATTTCGTCAGAACTTCACATAATCTGTTTTACTCAACGGATAGTAATTGAATGGCCAATGGCCATTGTGATGTTTGAGAATAATTCAGAAAATAATTATTTTCTGATGACTTGCAGATAGTTTAAAGTACACTTGATTACCAGATCTGTCTTATGAACTCATAAAATTACATAGGTAAGGCTAGTCACCCTTCTCAGGAAAGTCAATATATTAACGGCCAATATCAGTTGTATTTCCTTTAAGATATTCCTTTCAGAACCTTGAGTCACTCAGTTTCTGTTACAAGAAATACACATTCTGTGTGGTGATATATAGAGTTTTTTCTATTATATACAAGCAAAATTTAATTGCCAACATCATTCTATAGACAGAACACATAAATTAAAGTTTAATGCCTAGCTGCTAATCATAAGTCTATCATATTAAACTTTAATTCTTTTAATACTGGTCTCATATTTCCCTGCAAAATTATGTAAATTTATCCTTTGTTGTTTAGTCCTGCTGTTTTCCTAAAAGGCCTTTTTATATGCTTGAGTTTAACAGTAGAAATGATAGCTACATAGTGGTTTATATCTCTGCAGCACTTTATAAAGTGAAAAAAAGCGACAAACTGTACCAATTCATCTGGGCCTTCTTGCCTTCTGAGCACATCACTGATGTGTGTAGTGTTGTCTGTGGGATAACACCAAGTGATTGATGGTACTTTTTTCCTACCTAAATGCTGTGTTATAAGTGTTTAGAATAAAATTAGTTTTTCTAATGGAGTTTACTGGAGTATGAACATCACTGGGGAGGGTACAAACACAGTTTTTCGATAGTCCAATTCTGCTCCAGCTGAAGTCATTGAAAAACATCCATTAATTTTACCAGAGGCAAGTTTAGGCCTCAAGAAATTCAGGATAGAGAGTCATACAGCATGAAGATTAAGTGGCTAGATTCCAGTATCCTTTATCCCAACGTTTTACAGGTATACAAATCTCAACATCACTGGAGCTGCTCCCAATTACATTGATGTATAAAAACAGACTGGGTCCACCAAGACTAAGATTTAAAACAGTCACATGGAGCATTACCTGATTCGGTAATTCTTGGACATCAAAATAAACATCTTAATTTCCGCAGGGTTACTTACATAGGCTAACAGATACAAAATTCAGTCCAAAGCAGTAGGAGTCTGCACTTTTTTTCTGCATCGTTGGTTTAATCATAGTGGAAGGTCACATTATGGTTTTATGCATCCATATGTACATTTAACACGTCTCTGAGGAGTTGGATGTTTATTACTTTGACCCTAAGTAAAAAGGGAAAAACGCTTCCCTTTCTTTCAGGAACTTGATCCTCTGTAGCACTGAGCACACTGTGGAAATGTCAAGGGCTTTGAATTGCCATTGAAGTCAGAAGCTTGAAAGGTTGAGTCATATAGGCATTTATTTTATAGCAATTAATAACCTGAGAAATTAAGTCACTAATATACTATACATCTTAATTAGAAGCCACATCTTCACTTCAATTTAATTACTTTCCTCTACCATGTCTTCACTTCAATTCAATGACTTTGCTTTGCAGCTTGCATAACAAAGGTGCAGATTCTATATAAGATTTATAATGGATTCAATTGTTGTTCTGTTCTTTGTTTATGTGAAATTTGATGAGAAGAAAGATGAACACTAAGAGATCTATTTTTACTTCCCAGTTGACATGCACAGTTCTCACTGATACTGGAAGACGCATTACAGAGAATACTCCCCAATGCTTTTAGGAAAGTATTGAAGCTACCCTGTATTTTAGATGGCTAGCTCTTTTTAATTTGTTCCTTCACACCTTTTACATTCATTTACAGCATAGTTTATCTTACTGCATGTCCAATTACAATCATAGGTCCGATACAGTGAAGCAAACAGAACGGAAAGTGCTTCCTTTAAATACAAATTTCAAAGCAAGTCATAGACTAAAAGATACCTCTCAACTTTGGGGAAAACAAACAAACAAACAAACAAAACAAAACCAAAAAATCCCAGCAACCCCTTCCACCAGTGTATTCTAATTAATTTACTAAATTCATTTCGCTTTTCAGGCTTTGCACAGATTTGTTCACTTCTTTCACTAACTCAACACTACACATCAAACTACCACACTGACTTTAGTCCGCTTTCACGCATGCCTTACCTCACCTACATAATTTTGCTTTTACCAATTTCCTATGCAGATTACATAAACCAGCTTGCCCACAGCCATTTTGAATACAATATCATCTCAGCTGTGCATCTGGTCCACCAGAATATGTGGTCAGATTCCTCATGACCCTAATTCTTTGAATTTGTAAGAAATAAGAGACAGTGAGCCAATCTCTCTCTGCTTTTAGACAGGGAAAGGTTTGTGCACAGACTCTAAATTTGCCAGCAAAGGATCAGGCACCAGAATTTCCAGCCCCTTTAGTGCATGTGAGTGTTGGCCCTGACATGGTATACCTCTTTCCTGCCATGCTGATTAGCCCAGATAAATTCCCATGCTTCGTGTTGATACTGTTCCCCAAATAGCATGCCGTGCCCAAGACTCGAGTCTCTGTTCCACATAGCTTCAATGCTGTGTGGTCTTTTGTTTATGATGACAGCATTCAGGCTTTATTCACAGGCATTTTCTTTCTCCCTCTACTTGTTCCAGATGCCAGTGGTTTGGTTTTAGGGCCTCAGAGACTTGGATGTTGTAACAAAACTGTCAGGAAACCCCTCATAATCTCATAAGGGGTGTCAGCCACCTTCTAGCCTAAGGTATTTAGGTGCTTCTCCCTTCTTGTTAGCCTAGCTCCTCAGTGCTTGAGAGAGGAAATGTAACCTGCCCATTCGACAGAAGGTGAACAGGGGCATAGATCCAAGGGTCTAGATCCAAAAAAGGCCTATCCCTTAAATTTTCTTTGTATTTTGCAAAAGGAAGCCAACATCTCTAAATCAAGGCCATGGATCCTGCTTCTAGGTGCCAACTGAACTTATCTAAGTTTGGAAATGTGTTGTTATAGGACGTTGCAGAAGTAAATGTATAAATGGCTTAATGGGCAGTCTTAGAGAATAGATGCTTAAGCACCTATTAAACATGATGGTCTTTCACGCGGGTCAGGAAGTCCCCCAGCTGCCAACTCTCAGCTGCGGGAAGGGGGCTGAGGATAAGGATGCTCTCTTTCCTACACTCTTTCCTGAGGCATCTATTACTAATCACTTTCCAATAGAGGGCATTGGACTGGATGGGTTTTGTTGTGATCTTGTAGGGTTGTTCATACATAGTTTAGATATTTAGACTAAGGTACATCTTGATTTAAGGTACTCAGGATGCCAGAATAAATTCCAATGAAGTAATAATCATAGATGTCTAAAAGGAGACTAGTCAGCACTGAGGATATTAATTTTTGTCATAAATACTATCCTGGAGCGAAGGGCACAATTAATAGCAATGAATTTTCTAGATAACAAGGTTTCCTCAGGACTTAATATAATCTTTTTTGTCTCGGTGAACCGTACATTAAAAAACTTAAGTTAGTTGTATCAGAAATCTACAGTGATGGCAACTGAAGTCCAACATATGCACACACATATGTGTGTGTGGATTTCTGCAGATTTTAACTGTGAAAATATTAAGACATGAGGTGTTGATGTTAAGGATTTACTAGTAAGGACCAAAAAAAAAAAAGAGAGAGAGAGAAGAAAATACTCTTTAAACAGTGGCTTTAAAATGTTTTTGACAATATTAGGAATTCTGTAAATACGCTGAGCCACTTTTGTCCCACAAATCTTCCTAGAGCTGGTGGATTTTTGTTTCCTCTGATCTGATGTGCAGGAAACTGATAAAGTAAATCTACCCGCATAACTCTCCAAAGGCAGTTAGTTTCCTGACATTTTAATGGCCCCAGTCCACACCAGATTACCATTGTTGTAATGTCAGAGCCATTCCAAAAATGAGGGTATTCCCAGTAGCCATGTATCTCATCGCTCGCTGATGCTAGGCCACTGGTTTTTAAATAAATATGTTGTAGGAATAGTGACGGGGGAGCGTTCTTTTGATGGCTGACCTCTTGAGTCCCAGACTGCTAGACTTATTCAAGCTAGTAAAATAAATGGAAAAAAATTCCCTGGATTCACAAAAATATGTGCTTCGTTTTTTCAAAACCCTACTTAGTGGAGAGTCCTCCCTAGAAAGATTTCTAAATCACCTTTGGCAGAGCTGACACAGATCCCCAGAAAGTAACAGGGCGGTAGCAACCCTTTACCTGCCTACAAGGAAAGATTATATGTGGTTAAGTAAGCTTTCGCCACCTGGATGAGAGGTCCTCTCTTCCAGCTCCCAAACAGATATTTCCTTTTGCCTTTTCAGCAAGCAGGTGAGGTCATGAGAAGGAGGAGGTCCAAGCACATAGGTAGGCACATGGTGGTTGTCCTAGGGGAGAAAGGCACAAAAAGAGAGAGAATTTGGGAGTCCTGATATCAAACAGAACCACTGTGAATGACTAAGGCAAATAAAAGACCAAAACAAAAGGAAAAAAAGAATTATATATCTCATTCAAATTTACTCTCCCATATCTTCCTTGGACTCGCTCTAAAACAGGATTTGCAAGATTCATTCCCAGAAAATTCAAAAGAGCAACATTATACTCTCTGTAGAGGATGTGCAAAGGTCTCTCTGGATGACAAGGCAGTGTCCTGAAGAGGTCCACTGATAGCATTTCAGTCTGCTGAGCAGCCAAAGCCCAGAACTGTCCTTCAAGGAAGGCCTCAACAGAATTCCTTCTGGAAGACCTGTCTGTTGCTCCTGATAGTGAGTGGCCAATTATAACTTGATAACCTCAGAATATCTCATGCCCTGCTTGTGTCCAGTAGGTTCAAAATGGCATGTTGTCTCCAAGAACTCTTGACTCAAGCACGTTCCTGAACGTTCCTCTTGTTCTTTCCTGCCCCTATATTTCCTAGGGAAAACCTGAAGTAATAAGGCTGCTGCATTTTGCAACAGAACATTCCTCTGCTGAAATCCCGCTGTCCCTTGCACATCTCTGCCTGCCTCTGCATTGCTATCGATTTCTCAGTTATGTGCATGGGAGCAGAAGAACAACAGAGTATATCCTCTCTGGATGTCAGCTTCTACAAATATAACAAGTGGGGTTTTTCCCTCCGTTCAGAGCTGGTGAGCATTCAAAAAATGCCACAGGTGAGAATGGATCCCCTTGGCCCTTCTTCTGTTTGGACACTGTGGAGGGAGCAAGGCTTGCTCTTTGCTGCTCAGCTGGGCAGAGCCCAAAGGGCTGTATCCCGCATCCCTACCACAATATCATCCGTTAACTGCACCCCATGCCTGGAGCAGTCCTACCAGTTGGAAGCACTTCTGATTCAAACGAGTCCAGCATCTCCCATAGGAGAAGCAGTGAGCCGCACTCCACTGGGTACCCACAAATTAACGGTGCCCAGACATTCCTACAGGCTGCTATAGCATCTCCCGGGAAAAATCCCTCACCTCTTGGGAGTTGAGAGCAGCCTCTCAGAACAGGGTCATTTGACCCCTACTGATCTCCGAATACCTTCAGGCCTTGGAAACGCTTTTCTTTCCTTAAAGCATCTTTTCATGTCCTCCAGTTCAGCCTATTAAGTTCTGCATGGGTCTTATTTTTAGATGGTTACAGTCCATTTCCCTAAATGTTATGTGGTCAAAACATTCGCTTTAAAACATTTTTTTACCAGTACATTAAATTCTGCACAAGGGAACTCAGGCTCTTGGAAGTGATTTAGCTTCTGTTATTCCTTCTGAAGACATTAAAAATAACAAATTAAGACACAGCAACCGGGATAAATATGAGAGATAATGAAAAGCATTCAGAGATTTATATATAGTACATTTCAAGCATTTTTACCAAAAGTATAAAGAACAAGTCAGTGTCAGAAGGTCCTCTGCTGCTATCCCGTGAGACAGCAAGTGGGTGTACCTATGCGTGATGGAGGGAGTGAGGAAGATGGGGAAAAGACAGGTATTTCTGGGAGCCACAGATCCATCTCAGGAGCAAGAAAGCCCCCCTCAAAAACAGATTTTCATTTCAAAATTTCCAAAATTCAGGCATCATGCACATTGGTGCAAAAAATGCGGAATTTTATTTAGTGCCCTGAATATGACACCAATCCTAAGAAAAAGCAGTATGCATCCGGGTAAGACTATCAAAAGTGTTTGGATATTTTCTAACTGCCCGGTGTAACCGAAGATTCCTAACTTTGCAAGGACTGACTTTGAAACTTTTAACAACATTCTTCCAATATAACCACATTGATGGATAATGTAAGTTTTGTGGTATGTCCTTCATAGGCTTCTGGAACAGAATTTTAAACTTATATTTTTATTTGCTATTATTTATTTATAATATACTTGCTTTTACTAAAGACTACACCCAGAGGCCTCAAGTGAATTGATTACATAAAAAAGACTATTTTTAACATAAACCACCATCTCAATCTTCTTCCAGTATTATTGTTGCATTTCTCACTTTCCTCTTCTTCAGGCAAGAGTTAGGTATAGTATTATATAGACCAAAGAATTATTATACCAACAAAATATGCAATGAAAAGCTTCACGAGAGATCTTCCACAGAGAAATCTTTTTATGCTTAAATACAATGTCCATATTAGAAAAAAATATGATAATGGAATTCAATTTATATTTAAGAATTGTTCACCAGCTGTTGAAACTGGAGAGCTCTCAACAGTAATAATAAAGAATAATAATAGAATAATAGAATAGAATATATAGACAAAATAATCTAGAATAAAATCAGCCTTGTACCTGGACACAAAGAAGTAGCATCTTGTTTTATCTGCTTTAATTTTATCATCTTCATGCTATTTCTTTTTACCTTAACAGCATTACTTAAAATATGTTATTGTGAATTATTTTCTGTGGCTTTAAACTTGAATAGATGGAGTTTGTTTCTTCCACTGACAGATCATGAAACAGAAACACTTTTGCTGTTGACTCATAATCAGCTCATTTCGTTAACATATCCATGATGAAACCATTATATCTTGATCCCATAAAGACAGAAACGTAGGCGGTTTCTGGTTTTGGCTAACAAGCATGGAAGTTTCACCTCAGAAAAAGTTTGAAACATTAAGCATTACATATCTGTTGTGGCTGGTGGTTTTTTTCCCCTCTTTTTTATTGTAATGCTCATCTGTGGTGATTTAATTCAGGTTAACAAAAGCAAAGCTTTTACCTGCAGTACTTTCTTAAGCTGAATTTTCATAATTCCCTGGCTCTGGATAAGTAAGGATTTTATTTTAATCTTATATAAGGTGGCTCCCTAGGAAAAAGTAAAAGAAAATAATAAGAACAACACAAGGGATTCTCAAGGTTTGCAGAAATGCTTGGGTTTTAAGTGTTCAGTGATGCAATCTAAGCACCTTTCTGACACCCTAAGCAAATGATTTATGGAAGGTGGGGGAAGAAACTCTTATGACAAAACACAACAAAGAACACCCACTGTAGTTGTTTGTGTCTGCAGAATTCCTGCTTGTTTGTTGCTGCATTGTTTCATCAAAATCATTTCTTTTACAGTGATTTTAAATCATTATATTACTTTTTTTTTTTGTTTTCAGTTTAAGTCTTTTCCGGTATTTAAAGAAGACAACACTTCATAGCATTTGCAAATGTTTACAATCAAGAAAATTACAATTTCTCAAATCTAAATGTATTTAAGTAACTGATGTTGGAAATAGCTGACAACAGAGCAGATGCTCATCATATGCAGTAGGACACTTAAAGTTAAGTTTTTCTTATATCATGGCAGATGGAAAAATTTAGATAATATTCAGTCGAGCCAGCTGAAGTGAATGAAATCTTTTCTCGTGCATCACTGAGAAATAATAGATTATTATCAAATGCTTCTTATGAAATAGCTCTGTCCTATGACAGGAGGAATAGATGGCTTGGTGTCATGGTTTAAGGTAAAACTGAACCATTTTTCTGTTCAGTAATTTTACTTTTCAGTTATGCCTCTTCTAAGTAACTGCACTCTGTGAAATTAATGGCATATTTTTCATACAGTATCCACTTCCAGAATGACAAGACCTGATTGTTTATGATTTATGCCAAAGAGTGGTATGCAGGCAGGCTCCTGCTTATTACTATAACCCCCAAGGGCAGTTCACTTTGTTATTTGCCCCATTGGAGGGTCAGAAGTGGAAAAGCGTAGAGGGGTCGCACCTGCAGGGAGGAGCAGACAGGGCAGATGACCCAAAACTGACCAACGGGGTATTCTGTCCCATCTGCCTCATGCTTAGTATAAAAGCTGAGGGATCAAAGGGTCAGCCCTCTTTCTTCAATTGACAGTGTCCAAGGAGGACTCTGTCTGTTTGTCTGCCTTTGATCCTGATCCGTGTGTTCCCGAATCCAGATTTGGAATCCAGTTCCTGTCCATCACTGAGACATTCCCAGTGCCTGCCAGTGACATGGTGTTCATTCTGGGAGCTCGATATGGTTTTGTATGTACTCTATATATTTCATTATTGTCTTATTAATATCATTAACTTTCTCTTATTACTATTTTATTAATAATATTTTATTAAAGTAGTTTAGTCTCTTTTCAACTCATAAGTCTTTCTCTGTCTCTCTCTCTTATATTCTCTTGTCTCTGAAGGGGAGAGAGACAAAAGAGAGCATGTTTTAGTGGCCAGCCCAGACCAAACCATGGACAGAAGATGAAGAATTTAAAAAAGCTAAAATAGTCAAAGAGACCCCAGATCTTGAAGATGCCCATTTTCAGTAACTGACTTTTCAAATTGTGAGTAGATGGAAATCAATAGAGCTAACGGGGGCCTGGTCACAGTCTTAGCTGTGAAGACCTAGCTCATTTCCTAACTAATTGGAGCCACCAGTACAAAAGCAGATCAACTTTACTAATGATTCCATTATTTTGTTTTCAGAGTATTACCTGCAGGTGTGAGTCCTTCTGAGAAAATAAGAGCTCAAATACTGTCATATCAAATCAGGACGTCAGTTTCTATCAGCCTTAATACGAAGAGAATGAATAAAGAGAGAAACTCAGCTAGGTTAGCGTTGCGAGTTATTGTCAAAGCAGAAGTTGGGGCTTCCAAACGCAAAGCTGTTGTTGTTTCCCCAGTACTTGTTACCCAAATCAGCCAAGTCTCATTAGAAGGCAAAGACCTCACCTAAAACTTATTAAAGTTAGTGTGCATGTACTCACTAATTTCAAGTGGCTGCAAGAAATTTAACTTAGGGAGTATTTGGCTAAATTTGTAATTTGAAAGGGACAGAACATTAATCCTGGGATCTCTGGGTCACACATGATGGCTAGAGATCAGATTTCATTCCTAAAGGTATTAGTTTGAAATGTAGTCTACTGCTTGCTTTTGGTAAATTGTCTTTACAAAGACTTTTTTCTTGTTTTGTTCATTGTTAATTTGTTCCATCAGAAGTGACATAGAGTTTGCTTAGACTCATTATTGAAGTTGGTGCTGTCTTAATAACCTTTCTCACAGTTCTTCCTCGGTCTTTTCCTTACAGTACAGAAAACAAATTTGCAAAGACAATGCCCCATTAATCAGATTGATTCTAAGTCATTAATGACTGTTAATTACAAAGCAAGAATAAACAAATGTACCCCTTCAACCATGTTGTTTCTTTCCAGACTTCTTTACAGCCTTTCAAAAGTTAGATTATTTCTAACACCAATATGCTCTATCTCATCAGAAATTTACTTTAATTCTAATATAATATAATATGATTTGAGATCAAAGTTCCTATAAAAAATAGCATGATTTTACTGCAGTAAATGGTATTCCATTTCTTTTCTTCTGATTTTAATATAGCACAAGCTAGATCATTGTTCACTGAAATACAAATTGTTATTCCATTCAGAGAGTCCACTTGCCCTATACATCAAAACATTAAAACCTTTTAATTACTTGATGGAAACAGGCAGTTTCTTTTCCCTGGCACTTCCTGAAAGCAATAACATAAAATCTTTACTTCATAGCAATGTTTCATACCACATTATTAGAAATCTGTCAAAGAAATAAGGACATGTAATTTTGATAATGGTAAAATTGGCAAGTAAGAGCATCCCCAAATTCAGATATTATTGCTAAAGAAGGGAGAAAGCAATAACTTCTGCACGAATTTCTTAGATATCTGTCTATCTATTAGAGTCCCCATGGCAATGAAAACTCAAGAAAGACTCACTGTCAAAATACTTACTAACTTCATTCAGTGTGTCAGGGTGGGCTCAGAGGAACCCAAATCCTCAGTCCTACTTTTAAGAAACGGATAACACAGTTTGCATTGGCAGGCTCTTCGCACATCTTCATTCACGTGTCCACAGTCTAACATCAAACCAAGGATTAGAAATTATTATCAGTGAATTGAGCAGGAACGGTCCCCAATCTTTATCAGAGATTTTTAATAGCACACTTTTCAATCTTTCCTCATTGAGGAATAAGCAGGAAAAAGTAGAGAACTTCTAACTGCAGGGTACTGCT
This sequence comes from Anarhynchus alexandrinus, assembly GCA_008711295.1. Lineage (NCBI taxonomy): Eukaryota > Metazoa > Chordata > Aves > Charadriiformes > Charadriidae > Anarhynchus > Anarhynchus alexandrinus. Next base: position 633,048 of record VUYV01000009.1, on the reverse strand, counting down.
GTGAATGGAAAAGGTATCACTTGACGCTATGAAGTATGAAAGTTTTTTTAATATGATGGGTGGCAAAGAAGTGGACGTATAGTGAGAGAGAACTAGTTTTCTGAAAAGTAAAATAAAAAATGCTATAGGTTCGTGCATCAACAGATACAAAAAATCACGTATGGATTTAAAAAAAAAAAAGCCTGCCTCTTTAATATAAAGTCATAGAAAAGAAAGCTGACAGGATATATGATATGGGAGGAAAAGAGATATTGACTGTGAGATGCAGATCACAGAGGGATAGAGATGAAAGAAAAATTAAATGGAGAATTTTCCCTGATAGATTGCGTAGTTGTCTGCATTTTATATATGCACAAATAAATTGTGTGTTTAAAAAACTGATAGTCTGAATTGCACGTCCCTGTAAGAGTGATATGTTATCTTTTGTTTTAAAATATGGCCTACTCCTAAGGATATATTTCAAAGATTATTCAATCAAAGTTCAGTTAATGCATGAGGGCAACTCTAAATAGAGAAAAACAGGAAAAGAGAATTATAATTAAAGTATTTTGAAAAAATGTAAAGTTCAAAATAAATAAATAATGACAACCTTAGAGTGGCTGAATGGGGAACAGGGGGGTGTGGTGTCTATTTAGCAGAGCATGTGTGTTGTAAGGACTGATGTGGCACTGAACAGGAGGGAACTCCCATACGCAGCAGTGAGACAGAGAAGAAATTGTGGGTAACGAGAGCCGAAGTTAATTGCAGTACAGGTAACCGAAATCCCATTGATCAAGACCGTGTGACAGGAGAGCGGGGGGCAGCTCCATGGAGGACAACACCTGCAAGTCTTCGCACTCTAAAGGGTGAGTCCAACATTATTTTACATATTCGACTCCTGATCTAAATCAAGAAGAGGGAGAAGTCGACGGGAAAGCAGAAGGGAAGTAGATGCCACAAGTGGCACCGACAACTGTTTATAGAGACAATGATATATATTTGCATTAAAACAATGCCCAAGATATATCCTTTCTGGGCAGCATGAAAGAAAACATCTGTTGCAGAGAGCGCCGAGGCTTTGCATTCAGAAGATGTTCAATCTTTTATGCGCAATTTGGTCTTTTATGCATATTACGAGACATTTATAGTGGTGCCTCACATAAACTGTGTCTCCCTTGTGGAATCTCGCGTTGGGGTAGGTTATTGGAAGCCAGTAGCCATTACAGTGGTAATTTGAGCTGGGACAGAGTAATGGCACCACATTATGAACCAATAATGGGATAGTAATGTTTGTAGCACGCTCTTGCAGTGCATAATAATGAAGGAGAAGTATAAGTTTAAAATCAATCCTTAATTAGGTGGATGACTTTCTGATTCCGACAAACACTGAAACTTGCCCAGAACTTCAGTGCTGACTCACATCATTTGCAGTGTTTCTGCGTTAGGACGCACAGGTCCCTCCCAAGCCGTGTTTCAGAGCCTGTTTGCTTGAGCTTTTATTGAATAAAGCCACCTGAGCCTCTGAGCAGCTTTTCAAATCCCTTAGATTTGCACACAGTTTTATTCCTGTAGCGCAAGTGATCTTCTGCCATTTGGCAGCACCCACTGCTGCGGTGAACACATGTCACGATTTCAGCAGAATGAGAAAGGCAAGGGAAAAGGGAAAAATGCCGGCATTTTGGGAGCAGCCGGCTTACTTTCCATCGGTGGGAGGAAACAGACACTAAGCTGATGAAAATTATTTCAGTAGCTATCCTCTAATGTTTCAGGAGGCACAGGCTGTGGACCTTCCCTGCAGGGGTCACGCTGGCTACAGGACACCTTGCGTGGGGAGGGCGGCGATTAAATCGACCTGTTGCTTTAGATCCAGTGGGAATGGCACCCAGAGGGAATGCTGTGGAGGCAGCTCTCTTCACCTCCTGGAAGGCCTGAATATCATGCGTTAGTCATGTGTGGGGGAGGAATTGGTAAAATAAACAAACATATGGCGTGATTCAGTGCCACGGTACTCACACACCGGCCCAAATTCTCTTCTGCTGCACGATGGCATCAGTTGGGAGTTTTATAGTCATGTAAATGGAGAGAGAAGTTGGGCTCCTCAAAGCTGAACTGCAGCACCTATTTTTTTGAGATTTCTATATTTGTGGTTCTGCTTTAATAAACTTGTCTTTATTTAGGAACTTCTTGGTTTTAAGACCAATATGTGTAAGACCCCTACGTGTGCCCACAGGTTCAGCCGCACCAGCTTCAGAGTCCATTGAGCTAAACGTCCCTGCCATTTTACCTAATTTTATAGACGTGGTGTACGGGTTAGGGAACTCTGCTAAAGATCTAGGAAAAACAAAATCTGAAGTGCAGAGATACTGTATATAGAGCACATTCATCAGTCCGTGCCTTCAGACATCTGTGGCAGCCGACAGACTGCTTGCCACGCGCTCACGGCACAAAGGAGACGGGAGTTAAGTGAGGTAGAAAACAGCGCAGCAGAAAGAAAACTGCCCATTCGGCGTCTGCGGCTTTAAACGCTTATATTGGGAACTTCCCTGCTCAAAAATATTATTTGAAGTCCCCCCACTGAAGCCTTTGGGTCTTCCTAGAAATGAATGGAAACAGATTTAAAATGGTAATCTCTATGGGCCAGGAATTATTATATGAATGGTTTGTATTTTCCTGTAGAGATGCATTCTCTTCCTCTCAGAATATCCATTTATTATCAAGCCTTCCTCAGTTTGTTATTTACCGCCTGCTCACAAGTCAGGTCAACCAATTCAATTTTTTAATGTCCGATCATGATTTTAGGTCATTTAATTTAGAGCAATTAAGTAAGTTGCTAGAAATTCCAGCACATTCCAGGTCAATTCATTAAGTTTTGTAATTCTTCTGAAGTTTAAATTTAACACTTTTCTGCTGAATTACAACTCCAATTAATTATCTTCTATGCCATGCATCAAACGGACTCTACTCCTGTCTTAACCTGCTAATAAATGGCAGCGCTCATGAAGAGGAATGTGCCAGATTTTCATTTGCACTAAGGTTCTTCACAAGAAATGTCAGTAAAATAGGGGTGTAAGATGCTTTGCCTCCAGTTTTAAAGACCCCTCTCTACTGTTATGAGGGACAGTTATTTTGACAATGTCTAAGTAAGCAACGATCTAAGATTTTGTGAGTAGAGAGGCGAATAGGCAATGAATGATAAATGCTGGTTCGGGGATTTAGAACGCATTATGTGTATATACACCATTTTTTGTTTGATACACTGTTCATACATTACAATAGGAAGAGATCTTTTCTCCGTGTCCCCAGGGACATGCCCAACTCTCTCCCTGTTGATAAGACTTTTTAGAGGTTCATATTTTTTCTTCTACCAGCTCCATCGTTTTTAAAAGCCAGTCTTAGCAGTTACATAAATTGAGGGGGAGGAGGGGGGAAGTGCAGAGAATGGGGTTATTTTTTTTTGTTTCTCTGACAAACAGGTATTTCCAGAAGCATGCTGACATTTCATCATCCTCTGGACTCTTCTGGCCTATCTTTTGTGGGTGATTGCTTCCAATCCACAGAGTTACAGCTTCATTCCTGGTCTGTATTGGTTTAAGCGCATATCCTTTTTGTCCTGAATGAAATTATTATGAGCTGTTTCGAATGCAAGGAAGGGGAAATGAGCAGTGAGCAGAACTGTCCAAGGCAGATTATTTGCACAGCTTCTATTCCTTGACCTGAAAAATACAGAAAAATTACAGGAAAGTGATTACTTTTAATCAACCACAATTGTAATATGACAGAAACGTTGTTGCTGTTACTGCATTTTTGTCACTTTTTCTTTTTTTTAACTACTTTAGTATTCCAGTCTTATTTTTGTTCCTAAGAATATGTCAAGATGAACAGCTCCTGTGTGCACAGACATGGTCAGGGACCGCGGGGGCTCCCTGAGGAGCAGTGGGGCAGGACCTAGCAGCCAGGGCCAGTCCCACCACCCCAACCAGTGCAGCCCCAGTCCTGGGCAGTGTCCACCTCCTGGGAGTTGGGGACGGACAGAGGCCAGGACATCAGTCCATGGACGGGGGTTCATAAAGAGGCAGACTGGCAGCTTTGCTTACAATCCAGACATCCCGGACATTTTGTAAATTGTAACTCATCTGCTGCCTAAACCTCCAGGTATCTGTCCATCCATCATCACCTAACTACCCAAACGCCTGCAACCTGAGCACACACCAAATGGTCAAACCCCAGGGCTTGTACCCCAGGAACAGTCCCCAGCTCATCCAGCAGAACATCTGGGCAGGCACATCTGCCACCTCCCAGAATGCCTTTGCTGCTCTGGATTTCTCCAAAAGTCTAATTTATTTTTTTTTTTTAATGAGGTGAGGGACACATCTGTCAGGCTGTCAGGGACAGCTCAGGTAGTGATGCCGGAGCTGAGCAGCCATTCCCCATCATAGATCCATGTCCGAAACGCAGCACTGCTGCAATGCGATCGGTCGAAAGGCAGCTGGTGAAGAATAAAGCACCGTTGAGAGGCCGGGTAAGGAGGCGGAAGGGACAGTCTGCCTTGGGAGGCAATTGTCAGTTCAGTGAAAGGGTGGATTAATCAGAGAGAAAGTTTTCAGAGCCAGACAAGTTTGGCAAAACTCTTCATTTCCCCACTAGTGAATTTAGTTTCCTTCTGGGGGCATGTTTCTCCCCTCTGTGGCTTTCAAGGGAAAGGGAAGAAATTACAGTCTGTTTCCCATTCTGCCCTCATCACCCACCTACTGAGCAGTCGCTGCTTATTTTCACGCCCTTGACTCCAGCCTCGAGCCCTCCCTCACGACCTCTCCCAAATGCCACAGAGGTGCTGCTGGCTTCTCCCCAGTGTATCCGGTGACGATTCCCAGCTCAGCCTTGGAACATGACTCTCTCTGAGCACACTGCACCTCCTTCTGCTCCCTCCAGGACCCTCCACCCTGGGTGTAAACCCTCTTCTCCCACAGCTCTGCACCCTGCAAGTCCAGGAGAAGCTGAGATCAGCTCATCGCCTTCATCACCTGGGCTCTGCTCAGCGAGGTGCTTCTGCAGGTGCTTCTCTGTCTATATGGGCGTTGTTTAAGACTCCTTCTCCGTGGTAGCACCTCAGCAGCTCGCTGCAGCTTGGGCGAGCATCGCCTGGTTGGTACAAGTGGCTGTGTGATCTTCCGCTGCCCTCTCTGCACTTCCCACTAACTCTGTCTTATTTTTATTCAAGGAGAGACAAAGTTGGCTGCCGGCCCGGATTTGCAGCTGGTGTCTCTAGAAGAAAGCTTACAGAGCAAAAAAAAAACAACCCACAAACCAATAGACAAAATAACCCAAATTCCATGCTGAATCCGCAGACTATGCAGTTGGCATCGTTCAGCCATGTGAGACGTTGGAGACTGAGGAGGAGGTTAAGGCTATAACTACTTTCTCCTGTGGTGGGGAGAGTAGCAGTAGTGACTCTCTTTCTCCTCGTGGTGTCCAATAAACTGAGAATCCCATGTGGGAGCAGTGCTTTTAGTTACACGGCTGTGCTGCACAGTGCAGGAGTTAGACCCTGAAAAAGGAGGAAGACAAAAGGAATTTGCTGACGAAGGCTTACAGAGAACACACTCTACCACTGCCAGAAAATATCGCCACTGCCAGAAATAAACAGCACTCTCTTTCAAAAAAATTTTTAAAAAAAAGCAGCTTGTTTTCCCACCTGGATTGTATACAAAACAGCAGAGCCCAGAAGGTACAGAAAGGGTGATTCTGCAACGAGGAGAACACACCTTTTCTACCATTCAGCATTGCACTTGGGTAACATAAGAGGACTTGCAAATGTTAAGCGTTGCAACAGGTAAAGGCGTGATGGGCCACCACATTGTTTCCGACAAGTGCCTTCCACAGAGGCTGAGCAGCCCCTTTTCAGGGTCACCTTTGAGCAACTTTGGGTGGAATGTCCTATGCAGTCAGTGAGCAGAAACGTGCCACCCTCCAGCCGCATACCCCAGTACTTCTGTCTGGTGGATGGGGTTACTTGGAGAATTCAGCTGTGTGGCATTAAGCTGGAGAGAGCCTGCCTTGAGTCTCTGGAAAGGTCTGGGTCTCCATTCTTACAGGTAGCTGAGCTTGCAAAACTGTTACAGGTGCATTTTTTTAATCGTTTAACCAATCTTTCTGAGGAACATGATGCTCTTCCAGCTATCACTCTTCCATGAGGTACGATCTCATGGCTACCAGCTGCATCAGAATACTGCTCTGTGCTGCTAGGGCTTGAGCAGATGGGAAGCTTAAGGGCTTAATTTTAAGGCATTAATTGTGCAATTGGATATCCGTGGGCAAGAACCCCATTCATACCAGCACACCTTTGCCCAACCATAGGGTCTTGCTTAAACATTAGGCTGCAGGACAGGGGCCTATGAAGAACCATTCTCATCCATTCAGGAGCTTTCCCGCTTAGTGACACATGACAAAACTTCTCAGCCATCACACACCAACCAGAATGTTCAGTATGGAAATCGGTTGTACATACGTGCTTTTTTCCTCTATTTTGCATTCGCGTGATATGATTTCTAAGTTAGTTGATCACACAGTTGGTGAGCAAACAACAGAGCAAAGTAATTTGATAAGTCTTAAAAGTATGACAGTGTCAAAGAGGAAGAGAGGTAATTAGGAAGATTTAGTGCAGAAAAGCAGGGTCTAGACACGACTTGATTTAGCTCACAAGGAGTTTCACTGATTTAAAAACAAAAGACTATGAAGAGATTGTGATCTTACCCCACACTGTAATAAAGTTTAAAAAGAACCATTCTAATGAATACTAATAGAAATTACAGAGAACAACCAATCTCTTTGCATTTATGTTACGTTCATTTCAACGGTCCCAGTTCTTGTTTTGTCATTTTCAATTGTCTTCGGGCAGGAAACAAGTCTTTATGCCTGACTGTAAAGCACTAACCATGCATCTCATGCAAAATAAATAAAAAATGAATCATGATAAGCATTCCGGGATATTAAGTAAATCAGCACATGCCTACTGCATCAATAATCATTCTTACTGAGTATCCTTGGGTGACTGAGGCACCAGCAGGGAAGAAGAAAAAGAAATAACAGATATTCAGAACTGGGAGGAAGCATCAACCAGATAATCACATAAGCACGTGTACTGCTTAAAACCCTGGTATCTTACCAGTGGAAAAGAATCCTTTAATAGCTACAGTAAAAACAAGATATGATAATTCTGAAAACAAGTCCTGCATAATATGATAGTTTTGCTGAGATCTTCTGAAGCCAAGATCATGATGGGATGTGGCACACATCCAAAAACATACTTCCTAGGAGTAGTCTATTGCACTTGCTCCATTGTTAAGGCATGATCTGTGAAATTACGTCTGTGTTTTCTAGGGTGGGGTTCGGGAACTGAGGCCCATGATGGCTGCTCTGAAGTCAAGCAGGATCTCAGCTCCCGAGCACCAGTTAGGAACTATTCAATAATCTAGGAGCCCCAACCCACAGGATGTCCAGCAGCAGACAATCAAAGTAATCACGTGGGGAGGATGCATTTAAAGTACCGGAAGATCTCACTGCTCCCCAGGTACTTGGAGACAGGAGAAAACCACTCAATTTACTTTCAAAGCCATGGAGAAGCTTTTTGTCCTGTTCTTGATTTGATTTCCCCCTCTTCCCTCCATGACGGCTTCATTGCGTGTAGATAGGGACACAGAGGGACACAGAAGCCTTTGGAAAACTTCTGTAGATTTGAAGAAACACTGACGTACAGCTAATTTATTGGAAGCTTGTATGCGTGAGAGCTCTTCTCATTTCTGTACCCCACAGAGCAGCACCACTGCTTGCCTCCTGCTGAGATGCCTATCACAGGCTGGCTCAGGGAACTGCTGTTTTCCACAGTGTGAGACGGAGACAGGCTCACAAGGAGTATTAAAACATGGCTCTTGTCAGACAAACTTGATTATTGCTTTCAGTAAACACTACAGAATTAGTGGATGAAGGGAATGGGACAGTATCATAATTCCCAATTTCAATTTCAAGAAACCTTACTTGTAAAATTAATTCAAATTGACTTGGAGTGGAAGTGGGAAGCTGCAGTTAAAGATGATTGACAGGTCCTATAGAGACGAGGGGAAGGGCATAGGGATCACTGCAGAGATAACAGGAGTTTTTCAGAGACAGAAAAAAAGAAGAGTTACATGCCCAAGTCTCAGTAAATGCCACAGGGAATTAGGAATCTCTCACCTGTGTGCCTTTGAAAATCTCTTTCATACGTTTTTTATTTGCCAACTTCTCTAATTGTCTAAGATAAAGTAAGTGGGATGTTCGTGAAGATCAGTCAAAAAAAAAGGAAAAGACTCATGAGTAATTAGTAACATAGAGAAGGTAAAATGTGACTGAACTTTTTAAGAAAGTGGTTTGGTTAGAAATAATTGAAAACCCGTGCTGTGTGTTTCCAGAGGGCTGAAGTAACCAAGAGAAAGAGATGTTTAAAAAAAAAAAAAGTCAAGAAAAGTGACATAAGTTTGCAATACAAGGAGGCAGTAAAAAAGAGCATGCAATAATGAATTCTATATATGGAAACATCTCATCACAGTGCAGGAAGGGAATAACCTTTTTTTTCTACCTCTGTCCTTCCATTACTGACCAAAGCCAGAATATGTGCATTTGCGGGTACCTCTTTCCCAAAAGAATATTGAACAGTTGGAAGAAGTTCAAGAAGAGTAACAACATGTTTGAGAAGACAGACCTACGCTTTCCAGGGAAGTTCCAGGTAAACATTCACATAAATTTTGTGACTTGTCACAAAAATGGAAGCCAAGCCTACTTTCTCTTTGGAGACCAAGAGGCCATTGCTTAATTTCTCCACGAGGACATTCAGGACCAGCATCATAAAGCCTGTGAAAGAGCGACTGTTTTGGTTTTTTTTTCCCAAAGACAAGGCTTAGTTCTGCAAGATGGTGAAACACAGGGGCACGCAAGGGGTCCCCCCGTCCCTTCCTGTCCAGAGATGGAAACCCCACGTGCCATGTCCTGGAGGGGCTGAGGCTTCTAACCCTTTGGGATGCCTCCAAATCCCCAGTGACATGGAGGACTATTTTTAACCCTATCTTTAAGCTCATTTCTCGACTGTATGGCAGGTGTTCAATCACTCAGCACTCATCTCAACTCTGGATGTCAGAAGCTTACTAATATAATTTAAATCAAGGGTAGGTATAAATCAGAGCAATTCAGGGCCAAAGTGTCAGTGATTGTTTTGTGCTGCATTGAATCCAATTCTACCTTCAACACAAAAATGACGCCACACGCAACACATAATTCACCTAAATAGGAAGAGAAACAGAAAAAAAGCTTTTTAGGGTCAGTGATCGATGGTTTCCACACTTCATCCTAGGCCAAACTAGCAATCTAGTAGAGATGAGAAATATTCCATCAGGTGTTGCCCGCTATCAAAATTTACATTTACTATGTACAGTACACATTTATGAAGAAAACAATCTTTCAGAAATTTATCATGAGGAATCTAAGCTTTGGGCATATTATGAATTAATCAATATGAAATTAATGAATTGCATGCATGTTAAGCAGAGAGCAGATAAAGTGGTAGCATTTCAGCATTAAATGTTGCTTTGGAATCTGGAAAGATTATTTATTGCCTATTTGTGATCTCCCTTCCTCTTATGTTAATTTAATTTACTTCTTGTTACTGGTACTCATCTGGTCTGGGGTGACTTCTTGCTAAAAATTACACTGCATTGTAATTGAAAACCTTAGCATGCTCAGTACTAGAACTTCATCTAATATGTGTATGAAAGATTATACGATCTAAGATCTCAGAATTAATCCCATCAAGCTATTTCTACATTTCCTTTTTCCCTACATAAAGGAACATAAAGTAACATTGTGAAGAAATATAGGAATTTTAAAAAGCAATGCAACACAGAGACACAGAAATTCCCACTACCGCCATCTGCTCTACTATCATTTTTCACAATCCCTTTTCCTTTCTTATTGTCTGAGAAGAAGAGATGGCCCAGCGAGAAGAGGAGGAATCCTTAGGGGGAGGAGAAAAACCGCCAATATTTATTCTCTTATATTCATCACTAACCGCACGGGCTCCATTCGCGCTTTTCCCCAGTGTGTCTTACACAAGCTACTGCCTGCAGCTGCGGAGCGCCAGGGTGCCAGGCTCCAAACAGACGGGAGCGCAGTCGGTGCCGAGTTTCTCTTCTGGGAACCACTTGTGCTCTGTTTTCTCAGCACCCCATTTCACACTGTCATGAGCGCAGTTTCAGGGAAGGAACAGTGTGCTGCAGCAGCAGAGATTGCCGTCTTCTGCTGTGGATCTACACGTAAGGATACGAGGATTTTGTCCCACGGGACAGCTGTCTTCTATGCGAAGAGTGATGATCCAGCAGAATAAAACAATCCCAGTCCAGGAAGAGCGGTGCAGGGTATAGCTGTGTCCACTACAGCAGCCCGCAGTAAGTAGTGTATCCCCATGGATGGACCTACTGCCTCTCGCAGCTCCCGCCTGGACCAGCCTCCTGCAGCCCAGCATCACCATATCTGACCTGGGGTGACTGTTTTAGCTGCGGTACCGACACGCAGCAGGTGTGGATGGCACACTGGATGCTCGTTTATCAGTGAATGAAGTCTTTGCGGCTCGCTTCTTTGGATGGCCGGACATCACTAAAGGTCTTGGCTGCCTGACGGGCTGAAAGAGAGCACGAGCTGTTGGGTGATGTGACTGTGCCTCCCAGCTTGTGCTTCGTGGCGTCTTCTTGCCAGCAGCGCTGAAGGTTATTCAAACCAGCAACATTCCCAGTGTGCCCAGCTGCCCCCATCATCTCCCAGTGTGAAGACTTCTCAATTTGGACAGGTGTCTTCAAGCAAGGAAGAGATGAGCTCTTAAATAAAAGGGATTGTAGGAATGCCCATAGCAACAGTGGAAAAGAGAGGGGTAGAGCGGAAAATATGAAACGGGTTAAAAGTTGCTTCTAGATAACAGATCCTGGAAGAGTAGAAACTACTTGTCGGCCTGTAATATATAAGCAGCAGTAATGAAGCTATTTTTATGGTGAGCCACACCAGTGGTGTGATCCTGCAAAAAGCTAAAGGTTTCTTGAGAATATCTGAGCATCCCAAAGAGCTCAGTTCAGGACATGAGTCACTCGCAGAGGGAACACAACGATGCCCTCTCGTTACCAAGTATACTAAATTGGGTTTTCCACCTCCAGTAGGAAGTATATTTTTGAATATCGTTACTTGAACAAAGACAGCATTAGCAAGTCAAATGACTTTGCATAAGCACTTTTTTTTTAAAGAAGGCCACAAAATTATGCTTTTTATAAAATTTAGCATTTTTAAAGTTTGTTCAAAGTGAATCAAAGTGAATTCTAAAATTCTATTTCAGAATTAATTTCAATTATTCTAAGACATGTAAATTTTTGTTAGTGGAAGAAAGGCACAGAAATATTCCTTCAACAGTAGACAAATTAGTCCACCATGTAATTCTGATCTTTGTTCGTACATTTTAAAGGTGTAAACACCATTGTATGGCAAAACTGTATCCCTATTCCCCATCTGTTCAGTTAGAACAATAAAGTACATAAAAATTCGCGCACATAACATCCATTATGAGGTCTTAAAGTTAACTTTTACAGTGAATAAACGTGTGTAATGATAACAGTATTTTTGCAGCAGATTCTGATACATCACTCGTGAAATATTAGCTTAACGGGGAGGAAGGAAGGAAGGTTTGTGAAGGAAGATTTGTTTTATTTTTATCAGTTCCAAACCTTTCAACATAATCTACAATATATCATTCTATACTGCTGAACACGTTAAAAATTAAGAGTTAAACTCGTCTGAAAAATATAGAGATGTCTATTCCACGTTGAATTCCCAAAACAATCATGATTTGAGGGATTGTGTCAATTTAGAAAAAAAATTCTGAAAAAGAAATAATTCAGTTTTTTATAAGAATTACTTTCCTTCCAGAAATATGCTCCATTTACACGTTGCATTACTTCTTTGTATTTTACCTTTTTTATTATTATTATTTATACATTTTATTAAAGCAATCATCAGTTTCAATTTATAATAGCAACTGCTGACTAAAAACTACTTGGTTTTTAATGACACTAAGCTAAATATGTCATAATTATAACTGTAAAACATAACTCTATAAAACATTAAATTAATATAAAAATCATAATTGAAATATTGAAAGAAAAATAAACACTTTCTTTATTATTTACATTCCTTTTTTAATTTAAGATTGACATATGTCAGTATTTTGATCTTTCTTTCCTTTCCAGAAAAACGTTATGTTTTAAAATCATAAACTTCATATGAAGTGGAATTTTAATGTAGTGACCACCTCCACTGAAGCCCAATAAAAGGCACAGATTCCCATGGTAGATTATTCCTGTGTGTAACAAAGCGAATACCTGGAAAGAAGAGACAAAGAAGGCTGAAATGGAAAAAGAAAAAGCAGCTATTATAGAAAAGTAAGAAAAATTGAAGACAAAGGGAAACAATCGAATCCCTCAGCTCTTACCCCTTCTGTTTCTCATACACAATTCTCTTGTAACACCTGGGAATTTCCCACCAACCTCATCCATCTAACAGCCCACAAGCTCCTCTGTTCCACCAAATGTCTCAGCTTGCTTTCTCCCTAATTAGAGGCTGGAATCTGAAAACTGTAGATTAATAACCATATCGATAGGATTGGACCTGTAACTGGGTGAACTGGATGGAAAGTGTGATGGGAATTAGAGAATATGACTGAAAGGATTCACAGGAGCCGCTGTTCTCTCCCACTCTCTCTCTGACTATAACACATCCCAATTTTTCACTCTAAAAGAAGGAGGACAGTGTCCACTGCGCAATTTCGAACCCAAAACATTTCATCTTAAGATGCCGGTGTGGGTGCTATGTAACAGCAAATGATTTCACACTGGACTGCATCAGTTCAGACTAGACTTATCCCAGATATACTCTTACAGGTTATAAAAATACTGTCAAAAGATTGAGCCAACTGGTTAACTGAGTAGGAGAGTAACTAGCCCTAGATAGGTTAACAAAACATAAAAGTGAATGAAGTCGCTGAGCTGCTATCAAAAGTATCCAGTCTTTTCTTAAAAGTGACCTGTTAGAAGACTGAGAAGTAATACAGGCATTAGGAATTACCCTGGAAATTACAACACAAGAAATCCTCTCTACTTCAGCTAAACAGTTAAAATTACCATCAGATGTAAAACATCTTTTACTGACACAGTTGTACAGTTCCTGCTATAGAACGTGTATGGGGATGAATCCTTCTAAATGTGTATGTGTGTGTGCGCACACTAATAATTTCAAGTCTGTAAGAACTCAGGAACTCTCCTGCAAACTCCAGCGGTCCTTACCCATTCCAACCACGGCGGTCCGAATCACTGTCATCTTCTTGGTGGTGGTGTAATGAGAAAGGTATTGATGCTCCCGTCGCTGGGCTGAGAAAATAGGTTTGTCGTATAGGGTTGACTATTCATAGAAAACTTCTCATTTGTAAATGGAGCGCACTCTGCTGTGGTATTTTAAATCCTCTATTTCTAAGCTGAGTTTTGTGAACTTGTCAAATTGGAACTGCTTTCTGCTCTGTTAGTAAAACCACTCAGTTTTTTAGTTCATTCCTCGCTGCTTCTTCGCGTAACCCTCTTCCTCTTGGAGAGTCTGTATGGTGGTTCCAATTAAATGGCACTACCCTAAATATTTTTCACCCACTCTTGAAACATGTTTTTTGTTTTGGTTTGGGTTTTTTTTTCAGCAGAGGAGTTATGAAAACATTAACCAAAAAGTAACAATTTGCTTGATTCTATTTTTAAAAAAGAGAGGAGATAACGATAGCCAAGAAAATCTACCAGATGGTTCTTTTAATAAATACATTAAAGTCTCTTTTATTTTTTCTCCAATTTTAGCAACTAACATAACAGAAACTTTCAGACCATCAAACCAGTTTTCACAATCTGCCATAAGTTTGCATTTCACAGAAATAATCCTGACAAGCACTAATAGATGAACGTTGTTGGTGCAATAATAAAACAGTATAAGGCATATTTACACCATCCTTACATACAGAACACTGTACACACAAAAAAATCACAGATCCAGAACAAAGTAAATTCAATCCCTTAGACATTTTACGTTTATAGGCTTGGTATCAAACAAATAATTCTCCAAGCAACAGACAACCTCTTGTTCTTGTGTGATTTATTTGTAACATTGTGCTCATGCAAAATAGGTATTTGCTTTATTGCATTAACATTGAAAGAACATTGGGAATTAGTTCTGAAACCAGTTCAATCGAATTTTAAACCCTGTTTCTCTTCATCCATAGCAAGTCTGAGTCATTTTTATTGGTGACATAAAACGAGGCGTTAACTCATGATTGAGATTTTTATTCGGTAAGTTCCAAAACGATAATGAAGCTCAACTGACTACAGTTCGAAAACCATCTTTCTTGACCATGCACGCTTTTCTTTGCTATTATGAGGTGGTTTAGATGAGACGCCTTTTGTATTTGTTAAGTTTCTATATTTTTATATATATTTTTAAAGAAACCATGTACTATCCAACATCCACTGTTCACAGAAAGAAAAAAGCAGCAGGAATAGCTCTGGTGGCAGAGTTGGCCAGAAGGAGGACATCAGTAAGTTAGTGGCAACTCAATAAACATCAAATGCCCCAGAGATACGTCATGAAAGAGTTGATTACTATAACCCATATTTCTGCAAGAGTTCAGACTGCCAGGGACGTTTGCGCTCTGGAAAGTAATCTGGAATGTGGATTTTTTTAAAATCTTGGATACATTTTCTCATTTCTTCCTCAACACTCAGCTTCTCACATACCTTCTTTTTGGAAAGATTTGTTTCTCTGGACTTGCTAATGAGAGTTTGAAAGAGTTCACTGTTCCTGCGTTTGTCTGGTGGCGGCATCCACTGCACCGGGGCCTTCTTGGATGGACGATCCAAAGTCAGAGTATTTGGCTGGTGGGCTGTGGATGGCTGAGTGCTGGTGGCATTTTCTTGAGGGGTGCTTGCTTCTGAGTGGCTGTCACAGCTTGAGGTGGACAACTCGTTACAGGAAGTCCCACTTTCACTGCCCTTGTCCAAGACTTTGTCGTGCTTCCTCTCTTCGTGGTCTTGCTTGGGGGAAACGGTTCGCTGGGGGGGTCCTAATACAAGGCAGGAAAGAAAAACTATTAAACAAGCACTGGTTTACACGGAAAACTGATCAGTTACCATTTAGAAAAACGCAACTCAGAGTCTTGGCTGGCATAAATCGGTGGCGTTTCTTTTCAGCTGAAAGAACTATACCAGACTGGTACACAGTTTGAAGGTTTGGTCCTACATTTGTGTTCAGTTGTCAAAATTCTCACTCCTGAAAGTGTTTATGGCAAGAGTGACTTCACTGCCTGCCTGAGAATCCAGGTAATGAAACGTGCACAGCGCTCACAGATTACCTGCACTGGAAATCCCTGCAGGCAAGCTTAAATGAGCCAGTTTGCCATTCCACCCCAAGAAGTTTTTTATGAGAAATCAGATTTTGTAGTATTAGAAAAATGCTACTATACAACTTGCAAACCCTTTGCTTAAATAAAAATACTCCAAGTTCTTTGATTATTTTTTTTTGGAAGCTCTAACTCACCTTCCCAGAACAGCCTCCTGACATTAGGCTCTGCAGATGTCAACTCTGCAGAAGCCCTGGACAGAAATTGGAGTATTAATCCCAGAATAGCAGAGATATCGCTTGCTACTGACAGAGTCTTTAGGCTTTTTTTTTTTTTCTTTCCCATCCCACAGTGATTTCACTGCACTTCTTACTGTCAGTTATTATCCCAGACTTGCCTCAGTGCAAGCTCAGAATTCAGCTGTACTCCTCTCACTGCTCAAGCTGGCAGGGAGAAGGAGGTTATGAAGTTATCAGTAAAGAGGCACTCGGAACGGCAGGGAGAGCGCTCTGACGGCCTATCAGCAGGCACTGCTCAGCGCCTCACACGCCTGAAAATCAGATCTAGGCTGTTATTCTCTCCAGATAGCTCTTTCGCTTTGAAGTCTAAAGCAGAAAGTGAATGTGAAAATTAGGTGGTAGCCGCTAAATCTGTACAAGCGTTTTCATTTCCGAAGCCTTATTTCAAAACTCCAGCTGTGAAGTGAAACGATGCTAGGCTGACATCATATAAACGTCATGATGTTAATTTAGGAAGCTATCTACAGCTCACAGAAATATCTACAGAGTTCAACAGGCGTTGGATCAGACCAAAGGGTAAATCTTCAAAGATGTTTAATCACCTAAACGAAAATAAAGTGTGGGACTTCGGTGGCAGTTGTGTGTCTGCTATGAATCCTGAAAGAGTCCAAACAGTTTATGTATCTAAATATCTTACAAAAACTAGATTATCCTTACAGTTTACCCAAACATCGCCAGCACCAACCACCTGTGCTGGTAGCAAAACTCAGGGTATGACAGCTCAACCTTGAGTTACTGGGACAGAGTTGCAAGGAGATTTTTGACTTAGTATTCTCTTTTTTTTCAGAATTACAAATTAGAATTACAATTATAAAGAATACAGAAGCAATATGAACACTCTAGTGTCTTTTTGACAGTGCAGTTCTATGATTCAAAGGAATCTAAGAAGACTGCAATGTTTCATACGAGACACAGGGGAAAACAAAACAAAACAAAACACAAAAGCAAATAAATAATAATCTAACAACAGCAGCACTCAACAACCTGCTCTGCTTTTGTTTTAGACAGCATCCCAGGGTGAAGCGTCCCATTTCTGTAGTCCACCTAGACAAACCCACAAATAATCAAGATCCAGAGAGGAGAGACAACAGTACATCATGGCTTGTACTTACACTATTCAGAGTGAAAAACACAAGCGATCGTCTACTTCATCATATTAAACCCAAATATTTAGTGCATGGATGCAGCAATTTCCCTCCTTTTTCTCTTCCAGAATTACATTCACCTTCTTAAATAGATTTACATGCCATCCTTCTGTTGTTGTATCTGGCATTTCACTTCATACCTCAAACCATTATATGAATATGCTAAACCAAGAGTCAGCTGGCATTACGGATTTACTCCGGCTTTGCAACATGCGATTATAAAACTGAGTAGTTAATCAGACAGAGGTTTCAGTATTGCTACTCTGATTTTCAATAACGTGATTAGCATCAAAATCTAATCTAGTTTACAACCTTACCTTCTTCAAATTTAACAACGCACTCCATGATTAAGAAACTAAAGTTTCCTTTTAGCAACACCCTGTAGTCTTCAGCTGTGTCTTTCCTGCCCAGTTTTTTGCTGTAACTTCATAAATCAAGATATTATTTCTAGTTGGTCTATTTATACTTACTTCTTTATTGGTAATCCTTACTTCTCAAGGGCTCAGACCTGCAATGTACTAAGGATCTATTCCAAAAAAGCACTGAAACACATCTTCAAGAATATAAAAAATTCCCTTTCCTGCTACAAGATTATTCAAGAGCCTGACAATAGGCAGGTATTTAAATGCTTTTTTGGATCAGAGCCCCAAGGTTCAGTACCTTACAGCACTGAGCTCTTCATGCTTCACTGAATTGCCTAAATTCACAATGACTTTAATCTAAACACAGGTTTCTCCCACACCTCTCCTTTGAAAAATTAACAAATCCTCCCTCACAAAGAATTCTTTATATGCTCCTGCACTTCTTTCTCAATAATATGTTATTAACAGAAGCAACAGTTCTGCTAGAGAGGAGATTTTTCTCACAATATTTCCCGCTTGCCGAAACCCAAAAGAATTTATAAATACATGAGAAAAGATCCTCAAATGTTATTTTTTCAATTTTCAACATCAGGGAGTACCTATAAATTTAGCTATATCTCTAACTCAGAAAACATCTCCTTACTGCCCTCTATGCTGGCACACTCCTTTGTGGCTGGGATTGTGTGATGGGATACTGTCTCCACTGTACCTTCTCAGCCCTTTCAGAATAACACCAAAGACCTTCAAATAGCTCAGTCTACCTGAAACAACTTATTTTTTCAGGGGTGTAGAATAGTTCTTAAAAACTCAGAGAAAGTATATTTGCTCCACCATGCACATAACTCAAAAAAACTTCATGGACTTACAACGTGTCCCTCCTGCTCTTTCTAGGATCTCCCACCTGCTGCTGGTTCTCCAACTTCTCCTCCAGGCAGTTCCAGTAGACACTGAACTTTCCACTTCTTCTTTTTCTCTTGTTGCTCTTAAATAACTTCCTTTCTCTTAGAAAGTAATCTCCCCCTTTACCTGGCCTTACGCACCACCTCTACCGCGGCAGCTGCTAGACTCCTAAGTCTAGTAGACTTGAGACAATATCTCGGACACATTTCTTTGATCAGGAGGGCATATTACGTTTACTTTGACTGTATTTATTCCTCAGCTACGTTGCTCTCTGCACACACNCTCGGACACATTTCTTTGATCAGGAGGGCATATTACGTTTACGTTTTATTCCTCATCTATGTTGCACTCTGCACACATATTAGCCAACATTTCCTGGCAGAACTGGCTGATACAAGAATCACTTTCAAGCAATTACTACAAAATATTAATGGAAAATGAACTAGAAACTTATAGCCCTAATTCTCTGCAGTGAAAATCTGCTTCTACCCGTTACAACAATCAAAGCTGGAACCAGAAGTTCTCTCTGGCTTCCCTGTTGAACAATAACTGGGCAACAGAGCTCCAGTCAGGAACAGAACATGACAAATAGCACAGTAAACCATGCACTGGCCAATAACTATTGATTGAAAATTGTAATCAAGTACTTCAGGAAGCCAAATAAAGCTTAGATAGGTCTAAATGCTTGTGGATATTCATAAAGTGCAATCTGAATAATCACTTGAAGATTTCTTTAGCTCTATCTCCTGCCAACAGAGAGAAATATCACACTGGAAACATTACAGGCATAAAATGATGATATTCTGTTTATCTATATTTCAGGTTTTGTGTACACTTATTTTCTTAAATATTAATACAACAGGCTTAAAATTAAGGAACTCCTATTCAAATCCTAGTAACCTGGCTGTTCCATTCTCCTCTCTCTCTCCAGGTCAAATGCGCAGTTTACTGTATGTGTAGTGGCAGTTGCACGAATTAACTTCTTCCTCACTCAGCTACATTATTCCTACAGTGTCACAAAGATCATTTGCTTGTTTACAAAGCAGTTTATTTTCACTGCAGAATGTAAAAGAAGTTGTGAGCGTATGTATAGATTGCTGAGGTTAGCTATTTTAATAACAACTGTATTGACATGAAGAACAGAAAAACTTAGTTCTGGCGTACAACAGTTATAGTTGGATGTAAGACCTGTAGATAAGAGTTGAAGCTGATATAAAAATAGTCATTTAGAAACAAAACCTAACCAACATTTTAAATGTGTTCAATATGCAGCACCTCAATCAAGAAGAATGGAATCTGGTAGAGATGCTACCTTTTACTGCTGGACCAGAAAATATACATGAAAAAAATGAAATTATTTGAGTTTTATTAATCCCCTCGCCTCCAATATAAAACTAAGCCTGTTTGCTGATTTAAATAAAAAGCTAAACCAATTAAAAAAAACCCCAACCAAACAAACCCAAAATCTTGAGGTTTTCGATGATGCAATTTTAGTGAAAACTAAGTTCTTGGGGGTATTTTATCTTCATAATTTTCTCTGTCTTCAAATGTACTTTAAAAAACAACAACAACCAGTTCTACTAGATATAGTCTATTGAATTAATCAAATAACTCAATTAGGGGTTCCTTTGAATTGATATAGCTATAAATGGAACCAACTCTTGCATAAGCCAAAAAATTTTAGCAAATACTTTATATTTATTGAGAACGCATCTTAAAAGTAATGCCACAAAACTGTTAACAAAATTATGATGTAAAAAAATTCCATGTTTTTAAGTGATTTAATCAAAAATGAAAACATGAGGGCAACAGGGTTTTAAACTGACTGATGATATTGGAAGGCTCATAAACAGCAAAGAGAACAAAACTTATTTTTATTTTTATCTGTAGAAGAAATTACATCTAATCCAACAATACTATTTGCAGCTTTATTCATAATTTTTGTAGGAGTGAGAATATTGTCAGTAGGTGACTTGCACGTGATTTTGCAAGAAATGCTTTTTTTTTCACATTGGTTTGCCTAGGGAAAAAAATCCTTATTTTTATAGGCTACACAGGACCTTCAGTCTGGTACACAGCTATGTTAAACCCCTGAATGAACTTGTCTTCTACCTGCTGTCTCAAAATTATATTATATTCAGAGTGTATCCTGTCGTATTTTATTATTTAATCTTAAGAATCTAGGTAAAATTAACTATAACTACTATACAATCACAGAAAAAATGCTTATCAGATGTCACATTGTGATGGACTCATCTATCTTGCATATCTTGGCTTTTTTACTACCTTTCACTAACATTCACAGTATTACACGATACTGAATGCTTAGAGAGAAGTCAGCTGTGAAATCTGATGACAGGTTATGGCTACTGTGGGAACATTTTCATTACCAGACTTTTGAGTACTTAATATCACACTTCAATGGTAAATGATTATCTTTTATGTCTAATTTCACTTTGATTTTATTTTTAAAAAAGATTATTTTTAAGAGCTATAAAAGGATAGCTCTGAACCCCTGACATTTTCTGTGGCATATTAATGATATTCCCTGTTTTAGAAGAAAATCCCGTTCTTAGAGCCCAGCTGAACACATGAATTCACTCCCTGAGACCAGCAAGGGATTCAGTTTGCCTCTTACCACTGGAGCTGTAGGTTAAAACTAACTTTATGGCAGGCAAATTTACAAGGGACTTCCTGACCGCTGCTCTCTGTCCTCTTTAATGCACAACAAAATCAAGCTACATCCACTGCTTGGATTTAGCAATGAGAGGTTATGTGTTTTTTTTAACTCCATACAGTTTGTCAAGGAAACTTTTCTAATTATTTTAGGTATTGCAATTTACATCTAACTTAGTCCTGCTGGGAGTAGGGGGGGAGGGAAGGCCATGGCCCACTTAATTTCTATTTTAAGGCCAATATACAGGCCTACACAGGAATTAAGTGGCACACAGTCCTTAGCTGTCCCTCTGCCTATGGATGAATTTTATCCATTATGAACATCCCAAGCAAACAATACTAATAACTAAGTATATAATGTGAGAAATAGCTAAGTGCTCTTGACAAGCTCTGCTCTTGACAGCTTGCACTTACGGGAAAAATTGAAGAGTTCAGTGTACAGATTTCAGTGGAACAAAACTTTGTGTGGGAGTCTTTATGCTGTGCGGCTTCAAATCACTTCCAGTAAAAAAAAAAAAATAAAAAATATTCAGTTTCCAATTTGGGTCTCAGCTGGTATAACATTTCAAACCACTTTTTTGGATTAAAGGCTTGATCCAAAGAATGCTTAGTATATAATAGTGAAGTATTTTTCAGAAAGGAGGATTGAAACTCAGCATTTCCTATTCTTCCTCCTTTCAGATAAGTGACGAATTGCTATGGATAGCCAAATGCTCACACTTTCATGTTCTTTGACCCAACTGAGACCTGGCTTTAGTCAATGCAAAGTAGAATAGCTTCAATAAAATGAAATGAAGAGAAGGTCCCCTTCGCCTTCCATTACTTCAAGGTAACATGTTCATTTGGAAGAAGTGACTTAACTTCCCTCAGGCACAAGAGAGAATTAGTATCTGGGAGGCTTTGATTTATTAATGTGCTGAGCCCTGAACTCTTGGGTAAAAGGCCAGCACTGTTGACATATCAACTTCAGCACTTTGAGCAGAACCTGAATCTTATGTGATTTAAGAAAGCCAAGCAAGGCGGCTTGCAGATGAGACTGCCACAGAGAGGTCTTGCGAATCTCAGCAGGGTTTCCCTGACATGAAGAACAGCACTTAGGTTACTCACATTTTATCAAAACAGTTTTGTAAATACGCCCTATGCTCTGGCGAAGCTTCAAATTTGTATCTATCTACAGGGCATGTAAATTGGCTTGGCTTCGCTAACAAGCTGATTCTGAGCTGTGAGTCTGGGTCCAGAACTGCATTCATTTCAAAGAAAAGTTTTAGACTTAAATGTTGACCCCATTCAAGTCAAAGACAACACACTCTGTGACTTTAAGTTACAAAAAATTAATTCAAAAATACAGCCTGTTCATTCTAGTGTGAATGCAAAGAAAGATCTGAGAAGGAAAGCAATTTAATGGTGAAAGTAAAAAGGGCAAAATAATAGTCTCCTCTTACAGAAAAAAAAAAAAGGAAGTTAGAATGATTTCTATAACTTTTCAGTACTTTACTGAGAAAGCATATTTTTACTGGCATCCCTGGAAAATTCATCTTTAGATGAAACCAAGATGATTATTGCAGATAATACTTTAGCCCCCAAATATTTGAGCAAGAACACATGAAAATACTATGTTCTAAAGAAAACCTCACTGTAGACTTAATTGTTGTCTTTGTTAGAATATAGAACCTATTATAATAGTGTGTTCAATGAGTCATTGTAGAGAAACTAAAGAAATCATGAGAAATTAAAAAAAAATCATGGCGATTATGAGCGATGAAGGCAAAATATACTCCTTGATTATTCTGAAACTTTCTACTACATTCAGAATTTAAAAGGAAATGCAAATTTCCCCACAATATTTCCTGTCCTCTATTGCCAAGCCCATGAGGCATCTCACATGCTTTGATTCCAACACAAAATTTCAAAGTGGGAACTGTACACTGAAGTCTTCTTGGTAATGTTTAGGAGCATTAAGATTTTTAGGAGTGTTTATTTGCTGTTTCATGGGTATTTCAATAGGAAGAATATGTCTGTGATTGCACTCTTGATGAAGCCTTTTATTTAAATCTCCTTACCTGCCATGGAAAGATAAAAAGACACTGTGTCGAGATTGCGGCTGTATTGGGCATAGCTCCCACAGGGGAAATTACCCTTTAATAGTGTTAAACTCGATGGTGTGTGAATGGTTATGTGGTACTTGAAGTGAATGAACCAATTCATCTTTCAGATTAGGACCACATGCCTGTAAGCGATAAGTGCTTTGTCTCAAAAGAAAAAAAAAAACACAACAACATAAAAATATTTTTCTGTCACATTTACTACCACCTGATGTTAAACTACCTTCTAGGAAGGGTAGCATACAACAAGTTAAATAAATCAATGAGGAAAAGTTCTTTGCTTATTTCCAATCAGGCTGTATTTTAAATATTTACATTATTAACAAAATAAATAGACTAATTAATATATAGAGAGGGAACTATTTTTGTCATTGGGAATGACAGAAGATATACAATAAACTGTCCTGTGCCCAACTTGAATTCACTACATACTCCACCCTAATTTTGTTTTGAACAAATAACAAAACCATACGCCTTCCATTTGTTACTTTTCCAACTGGGTTTCACACTACGCAAAACAGTTCTTAAATAGGAGACAGTCAGTGAAATCCTGACATAGATAATTTGTTGCACTTCAGTAAAACAAATGAAGGCCCCAGAGCTTTTTATTAAATATATTAATCTGAAAATTTTGTAGTCGTTCTGAGAAGTGTCTTTTCTTGGCGGACAAGCTAAAGATAACAGGGAAGATGAGTCATTTTTCATATCCAACTACAAACAGAGTCAAATATTGAAGTGGATATTTTTATTTCGTGGAGTTAGAGATGGCTACCACATTGATGCTATGCTGGAGATACATGAAGAAAATGGAATGGTTGAAACAGATAAGATACAAGCTGAATCAGCATCAAAAGATTGAAAGTCAGAAAACCACCAATATCCATTCACTCTGTATAATGCATGACAGATTTCATCTGTTTCAAGACTACATCTCTAGGTCAATACTTTACAGCCAAAAATGTCAACCCTACTGATTATCTTTGAAGAGAGACCACTGTTTAGCAAACAGATTGCAAGACCTTTTGCAAAATCCCAGAAGCAAATTTTAACAAGTCTCCACAAGGCTCACAGCAAAAGGAATATTGAAAAGTTATCTGACAAATTCCTAGCAGACAACACAAACTTCCAGAGTCAACCAGATGCTTCGCATTTTGTACGTAGGTTATTTGGAGAGAGGACTCACTGAAGCAGTATAGAATTTTCTTCCAGAAGGAAGGTCCGGATAAGTCATCACATTTATTTTCCAGGGGTGGTCACATGCTGTATTAATCTCTACTAACAGCAGAGTAATAGCAACAAAATACAAATATTATACTAGTAGCAGTAAGACTGAGCTTGATCTTGAGATTGAAGGGTTTTGGTTACTTTAGAATGAAAGCAATTTGACACAAATGCATATTACATGTAGAATGGCTGGTTTGTTGTTTCTCCACCCGTTTCTCCACTGTTTCTCCACTCCACTTCTCTTCACCCTTGCCCCAAATTTGAAAATGTAGCTACTTTAAATAATTTTGATGCTTGAAGGAAATCTCAGAAATGAATGCACTGGTATACACGACAAATGAGAACAACTTTCATAAAAGCATGCCTCTTCCACAACTTCACTTGCTACAGTAAACAGTTCAAACTCAGCCACATGTGGTATATGAGCTTGTCCATCATTTCCAAACTGTCAAGTAGGTTCATACTCAGTTCTCTGTGCCTTTTTTGCCTTTTTTTGACTGGTTATTTTTCAGTGGCTATCAGTTAAGAGCTAAAATCTTTTGTTCTGTCCATGAAAAATGCTTATTAGTTGATTATTAGATACAATATTTTCCCTTAAAGAAGTAGTTAATTGATATTCAACTCCACCAAATTATCTTGAAATTATTAATTTGGTGCCTGAAAGTTAATTAGAATTATCTAGAGTGATATTCTCAATTTGCCACAAAAAGGAGTCAGTAGAATGGTATCAAAAGCGGGACATTTTATCGTGTGGCTCCCTTAAGACTTCAGTGCTTCCTCCCCCTAACTGGTGCTGGCAGAAAGTTTACTTCGTTAACGCTGATCACGGGAAGAGTGAGCCAGATGCCAGACTTCCCGCTCCCACTCTAGCCCTTGCAGCTGAAAGGAAAAGTACACTCTTATTCTTTCAACACCAGGATACTGGGCACTACTAGAGACTCTCAGGGACAAGGATGCAAATGGCTTTACCTTGTTCTTTCTTAACCTTTTCCTCGAAATCACCTCTAACACAGGCTTAAAGTTACAGGAAGAAAAAAAAAAAAAGCCGACAACATACTTGCAATCGCTTTATAAGGGCAGAAGTAACAAAAAAGAAAGACAGTCACTCCTTTGCATTGCAGAAACACATCCCAGATGCGTCTCCCTCCCAGGATTCATAGGACAAACTATAAACGACTGCTTAACCTGTGGGTTTAGAGACTCGTTTCTATTTCCTACGCGGTGTCCTCAGACTGCATTCAGAGAAAACACCTGCTGGCCTGGGGAAGGACACTGACTTTTATATCCTTTTTTATCCCTGATACAGCCCCCCGATCCTCAGGGGTCCCTCTGAGGTTGCCAGATATTATCATTCCTCTTCCCCGCTCTCTTCCCCTTTCTTCTAAGGACACATTTATTTGTAAGTCATTCAGGAATTTCAGTCTGTTGTCAACCACATTGCTGGCAGCTGCCTTCTGCTTTGTAAATATTAATATTGGTTGGGCATCTGCTCAACTGTGAAATAGTCTTTTAGCCACCGGGTCTGTGTTTGGCAAAGCCCTAATCAGAGTTTTAGGCAACGTGAAGCTGAATCTCTTTCCACCCAGATAAGCAACGCTTTTCTTTGAATCACTCACATTTTGTTTTTCCTAAATTAGTTTTAACTTCTCAGCTGTCACATGTGGCTCCCTATGTGGCCACATAAATACTTGTGCCAGAACAAAAGGCACCAGAGGGATGGGAAAGAGTATTCAAGGGAAGGGACTGCACTTTTCAGCGATGGCTTATGGCAATTTGAAACACACGTGAAGCAATTACTTACCTTCTTGTGACACACACATAGATTAAATATACTGACATAATGTCAAAATATAGTTTACTTTCAATAAAAGTATACACAGAATGTAAAAAATGCCTGGTTTCAGCTGGGACAGAGTTGATTTTCTTTCTAGTGGTTGTTGTGTTTCAGATTTGGTATGAAAGGAATGTCAACAATACATATTGTTTTAATTGTTGCTAAGCGATGTTTATGCTTTTCAAGGATTCTTTTCAGCTTCCTATGGAAGCTGAGAAGGAGTACAGACCAAACAACAGAATGGTCAGTGGAATATTCCATGCCATGGATATTGGAATATAAATGGCGGTTGCCCAGGGTGGGGAATGTGCGATCACTGCTCGGGACGCTGCCAATCCACCAGGGGGTGAGAATGACTTGTGTCATTATTATAATTGCAATTACTGTTATTATTATTGTTTTTTTGCTTTTCTGATACTGTTCTATTAAACTGTCTTTATCTCAACCCATGAGTGTTTTTTTCCCCTTTCCCCTCCTTTTCTCCCTTTTTTCCCTGCCCCTCCTTGCGATGGAAGGGGGAGGTGAGCGAGCGGCTGCGTAGTCCCAGATGCTGGGGTTAAACCATGAGAGGGACTTCAGGGATTCTGTCACTTCCAAAATCACTGCTGCTGTCTTAGAAGCTCCAACATGAGCTAAAGCAGAGGGAGAGTGGTTAACACAGCAATTTCGGGAATCTTTGTTTTGGTATTTTCTTTTAAGAAAAGTTCATTCACAACTCATGGGTAAGAACTCTCCTCTTTGGGGACTGTTGGTGGCTTCAGTCTTGGTTACTTTGTTCTAACAGTATGAGCAACAGGAAAAAAAACAATGAAAAAAGGACAAAATCAACCGTCACCTTTGTGGCTTGCTTCCCCATTCAATTTCAGATACGAAACCAAAATTTTTCCTCGATAATTTTTATTCCTGTTTGGCTAGTATCATCTCACGTTATTTTGCTTTGTCAATTACTTTGACAATCTCTTTAGATAAAATGTGTAATCTTCATTTCTTCCTTCCAGCTCTTTCTATTTTACAGGTTTCTTTCTTACCGGCATGCAAAATAAATGAATGTTAATGTGAATTTACAGAATGTGTATAAAACATGGTAGCAGAAAGTTGTCAAAATACCATGCACTGGCTTTGGCATTAGAAAAAGTCTCTCATTAAAGAAATATTTCAGACACCAGCAATCTTGGCAGGCTTACACGATACTTATGATAGCACTTTAGGCAATAAGCAAGTGTGAAACAACGGGAAACGCACACTTGAATCAAGTCTGCATTTTGCTTTTGATTACTGAGAACTAGCAGTGAATTATATGAACTGGGTAAGAGTCCACAGTGAATTATCCTAAGGGTTCAAGCATAAGAGGGCAGCAATTCCGAATATACTCAGATTATATTTGTATAGTTTTATGCCTTTCCTCGCTGGTCGCTGGCATAATAGAAACTTCTCAATCTGCAAGAATTCTGTAAGAAGACCAGAAATGTTTGCTGAAAGCTTTCCCTAAGTAACAGTGGTGGTCATCAATGAGGTCTTTCTCACTTCTGTGTACATAGCACGAAGTACGTTTCAGACTAACATTTCGACTATAGCAGTGCCATTCATCTATTTTATCATTAAGGTCTGGTACATGAAAAATAAAGTAAAACAATATGAAATTAATGGGGCATTGCATCCTAAACTATGTAAACACATGCTGATAATAACACACTATCTTTAGATCCAAATTCTTAGATCAGCCTTATGGAACATTCAAAGCATTCACTCCAAGTAAATAGCTGCAGAAAATATGAAAACACATGCAGAAAACCAATCTTATTTATATGGTATAGATTTAAGTAAAATAAAAATTATTGAATATGTGAAGGATAATGAATTCACTCTGCACGCAACATCTCTGCAAAAAGCAAAATAGTTTGCAAATCATTTGCATCTAAAAATATTATATAACCACACTTACACAAACAAAATATTATGACTGTATGACATAAACCCACAAACAGATAAAAAAACTGAAGGTTGAATTCATTAAAGGAATTCCTCTTGGGAAACAGTGAAACCATAGAGATTACCACTATGGTATAGTAAAGACAATGTGAAGTTCTTAACAGAAATCCTGAGTATTTGCAGAACAAGCTATGTTTTTGACGAGACAGAACCAACAGCATTTAAGGGACAGAACTACACTGGTCACATTCAGAAATTCAAAACATTCAGGGATTCCTAACAGCAATATTTGAAATACTGCAAAATTTGTTCAGACACTTCTTAGGTAACACTTGAAGAGGAAAGTGATGTTAAGTGATAAACTAACTTAAGTGATGAAAAGTGATGAACTAACCTAGATGTTTCCTCATCACTGAATCCTATAAAAGTAATAAAACGGAAATTCTAAAAAGGATTTACTGCTATTACTGAGGTGGTTGTTGTTATTAATATTAATTTTATTTCTCTTGCAGACTCTATGTCCTAGTAATAGGCTGCATTGCGCATAATGTAGTTGGGCTTCATCATCATTAATTAATAGATGACCTTTGCCCTTAACAGGTTAAAAACTAAGAACAAGACATGAAACAACAGATGGGAAGAGACAGACAGATGGGAAAGTACCAAAAAATGTAGTATTGGTCAGCATGATAGGCTGGTTGTCTCAAACCTCCAGCTGTCTAATCTTTTGTAAAAATTGATATGAGCAGCAGAAAACCAGAGAGTTTTAAGGAGGATTTTGAAAGATAGTAACACAATAGCTTTGCGGTTGTTAGTGGTGTCTTCTCCCTCAAGTAAGAAGGCATCAGAATGATGGTGACATGAATGTGAGCAATAGCGAAAGTCACCATAGTCTGGTTGGGGCTAAGAGTCAGCATTGCAACAGCAAACGATAGGGGCCAGGTGAGGACAGGCAACCGAAGGCCTTGAGTGTGAAGATAAGCAACCCACGTTTGACGTAAAAGTGAGAGATTTAATGTAGGGACTGAGAAACAAGGGTCAAAGCAATAAACTCCAAAATTTTAGGGTTTTTTTAGTCAACAAAAAGCAGATCCTCTGGAAGGAGATAAAGTAGTATTTTCCACAGCTAGATACTTAAGGTCTGTGTCGAAGAGGTGGAAAATGAAGACCCTTTCTTAGAAATATAATTTAATTCTTCATATTTCTAAGCAAGCCTGTTTAAGCCTTAAAAATCCACATTGCTTTTAACATACACAAAAGTGTCCACGAGCAATTTCCATCCAAACGCAAGACCCTGCTTCTTCAGTGTATCTGAGTTTCATTTGGATATGGTTGAAAAAAACCCATTTTCCAGAAGACTTTTCCATGTTCCTGGTTAATCAGCTCCATAGGTCTATGGAGATGCCAGGTCCTGGTTGGCTTTCCCATGCTTTCCTCAACACTTCCTACAACACCTTCTTGCCCCCCCCAGCTCTTCCTGATTAACTCCTCCTATCTTCTTGCAGCAGAAATCAAGGCATAAATGACACCAGACCTGTTTTGAGCAACTTCAGGCTTGTAAGATTAGTCCTGCAGATACTATATACCCTTCTGATTCCAATTTGCTTACGCACGCAACGCATAATTTGTAAGCGGAGAGATCTTGCCTGCAATATTTATTTATTCCTTAAATCCCTCGTCAGAAATCTTTTCTGTAAGGTGACCGCTAGTTGCGTTCAATAGTTGCATGTACACGTGATGTTTCCATCCCTGCCCAAGTAACAAAGGCTCTAGTTTGTAGCCCAGGTGAACCCAGCGTTAGAAAGGGTAAGAAGAATTCATCCTCCTCTTATTCCAAATGTTTCAGGTATCTATCAGGAAACACAATCAATATACATAACTGAGATATTTAATCACTTACTACAGTTTGCAATGAATAAATGATGCCCAGCTCAGCCTGAAATGTGCTTGTTTAAATTCATTCTTTCTTGAAATATTAACTACATTTGCAAAGTTTTTAAATAATAAAAATGTTAAATAATAAAACATGGACTGATTTTCTACTATCCTGCAAATTGAATACCAAATGAGTACGGAAGGCTATCTAAAGAGGGTGACAGTGTTCTTTAGTGAAATTTTCATTTCTTAAATAATTCTTATAATTTTTTTTTTTTACTTAAATATACCAAATCTTGAGATATTCACCAAACATGTCTTAGCAGTACTGAAATATAGGTACTATTAGCCAATATCTAATTTAGCCCTAATGGAGGCAATGAAAGCAACAAAAAAAGCCCTACGAGAAAAAGTCTGAGAATTTCAGAGGAGAAATACATACTTATTTATACATTTCACCACAATCCTACATTCCAGTAAATTATCTGAAGAATGTTTCAATTAGGAGCTGAGTGGCTTTTGCAGCTTTGCATAGCAACAAAAAGAATCAGAGCAGGAAGGAAAAATACATTAAAATTCATCTTGGGAGAGTGAACAGACAGCACTATTGAAAATTTTTACATCAAATTCCATTTGCCAAAGCAACCTGTGCAATTTTCATTTCATCATAGTAACCTACCTTATAGGAAAAACATTACACAAAAATTAATAACCTCACTGTGATTATCACTAATGGTTCTACCTCAGTTTGACCAAAGGCACAGTCAATAATTGTTCTACGAGTGTTTCATTAAAGCTAAACTAATTTACTTTGTCTTATTTTCTTTTCCCACCTTTGACTGGCTCAACAGAGGATTGACCAGCAATTACTTTGGAATATTATAACCAAAAAAAAAAAAGTCACTGAGTTAGAAAAGCAGCATTTGATGCATTTAAGTGAGCATTTATAATGAATGTAATCTTATTTTGTATTTTCGGTTCATTCATTTAAGAGCGATCATATCTCAGTTGTACAAAAAACTAAACCTCACAAAATTAAGAAAAAGATGAACGACAGTTGATATGAAAACACACCTTTCTTCTGACGGCCATAAGGCTTGGGAATATTTACTCTTTCAGAATACAAGACTCATTTGTTGCCTTACAGATGTCAACATGGGTCTACAGTAACAGTTGCAGTTCCACATTTGGGAGTTTCCAACATGGAGCAATCCAAACCAAAACCTGCTTCTGATGTCAGCTGAGATGGTCCTTCTTTTCTGTCACCATCCAGAGCTGACAAAAATGACCCGTCTATATGCCTAAGGATTGTCAGGGGCCAACGATGTGACTTCAGTGACTCAGACCTCCAAGCGCAATCTGTACAGTTAGTAATCAGGCAAAGGGCTATGTGTGCCCTATCTTCTTACTTTCTTTTTTTTCCCCCAAAAAGGAACTCGGGATCAAAATACTTCTCTTTTGTTACATTCATTGGTCTCTTGTTTCTCCTGCTATTACTATTTTGATTCCATTATATGCTAGCTTAATTTACCAAGCTTTACCAATGACTGTGTATCTCTCCTATTCAGCTGCACATGGAGCTTCCAAATAGAAGGCAGTTGCCTTAAACAAATTGTTTTTGTGTCTGAAAATGTAATTTTCTTCTGCTTTTCAATGTCAATATGAAAGTCAGTGTGCTTCTATCTCGGTGCCTGAGTTTCTCCATCTGTAAAATGTGAGTCGTCCCTTCTATTAAACATTTCAAGATCTACTGCTGACAGTAGATATGACAACTGGATATTAATAATATACGAGAATAAATCCCACTGAATTCTTAC
The DNA here is from genome assembly GCA_008711295.1 of Anarhynchus alexandrinus. NCBI lineage: Eukaryota > Metazoa > Chordata > Aves > Charadriiformes > Charadriidae > Anarhynchus > Anarhynchus alexandrinus. The sequence goes on along the minus strand of VUYV01000009.1, from coordinate 601,428 downwards.
AAAATAAATTCCAAATTTATTTTGGGTTTACAAAGCAAAGTACAGCTGGGGCAAGAGAAAGTAAAATCAAGATCACTAACTAGGTAACAGGTTTATCTCATGAGACTGTAGAAGAGGTTACCCCTGTACGTTCTTACCAGTATTTCTGGTTTGCTGATGCCTGCTATGCCACAGTATTACTGTGGTTTGACAAATTTAGGAAAGCAAAGGAAATCAAAGTCCTTAGTGGAAAAGATTAATGAAGATCCAGTGATAGCAATGTCGGTTCTTCCGGCTGCTTCTGCTTGACTTTGATTTTCACTCTGCAGTCAAAAGTTTATGAAATTATCCCTTCTTATTTGTTTTTTTTTTATTAGCCTTAAACAGTGTAAACAAATGTGGAAAAGAGGAAGAAAAATGTGCTGATACGGAGTCCCACATTCTTCACACAAGATATTGTAACTTACACCCTTAAGATCTAGCTTTCGTGCTGGCCTTAGTGTGCATGAACGGCAGAGCTGCCTGTATTCCAGGCAGGGTCACAGACAGGAGACGAACACTGGCAGGGAATTTTATTGAAAGAACAAAAACTTTGAGATTTCCTTTGAAAGAGACTGTCTGCATTTAAAGCAAAACAAAAAAGGAAATGTGTAGAGAGAGATCCTTTTCCTGATATATTCTTCCATTTCCCCACAATCACAGCTTAGGGGCTTCGTGATGCAATACGGTGGTATTTCATTATTCTAGCTGGGTGTGTTCTTCACAATTATACTAACACGAAGCAAGAGACACATTCTTGCCTATACGCTCTATTTCTTTAGAGAAAGACCTTAAACTGGATTCTTTAAACCAGTCGTGAAACGTTTTCTGACACAAATGCCACCAACAGATCCTTGTATAAAAAAAACCAAAATAAAATAAAAGACTATTCTTCACAGTAAACTTAATAGCTTCTTTGACTTTACTTTTTAACCTTCTGCCATTAATATTTTTTGTTTATAATTTACCCTCTTCAGCAGGTATTCATAATAAGAAATCAGAAAACACAGGTATTTGTAATACTCTAATCTTAGTAGAGGCATTGCATTTTTTAAAATATGTAAGGGTCTTGAACAGAATTGCTTCTTCTCTTGCTCAGGGTGGTTTTTGGCTTTTGTTCGTTGTTTTAAGACATACACTTTGCCATTTCAGCAAGTCAGATGCTTGTTGTATTTTTAAACGATAATGTAAAGAAAGTGGGGAAATCCATATAAGTAAAAAAAATAATTCAGTTATTAAACTAACTTCCAACGTTTTTGGAAAGTACCTGTTTTTCTTCCTAAAATTACTTTCTCTAGGAAAAAAAAAAATAAATCCATGTGCGTAAAATACTTTAGCTTTTGATGAAATCCATATTTTTCAGAGAAAAAATATTTCAGCAGATTTTTCTGAACACAATCAGTGCTATAAATATACCCTCCCCATCCTGTATCACAACTGAACCAATAGTTTCACAGATCACTTTTATGATATTTGTCTGAAGCTATTTAATGTCTTTATACGAAAGAATAAAAGGGAGAAAGGGACAAAAAATAGGAATAATTTTAACACGTATGGTAAAGTAATTAGAATAAGAGTATCTATGGATTATGCAGTATCTGTGGATAATGCATACAGTACTAAAAATATAGATATAGAAATACATTTCTACTGATGGCAAGACATTATATAATATATCCATATAACACGCAAAAATGCCACTCTTTTCCTCAGCAGGTGGAGGCAGGCAATTATTTTACAATCACCATCTCCTTTGCTTCCTACTGCTATTGTCGTGCTCAATAATGAGAATTTCAGTTCTGGCGCATTCATATGGATACATTTCTGATAGCCTGGCTCAGATTCTCAACGGAGGTGCACCGCTGGGAATCCAGCTTCACGTTAGCCATCAGCACGATGAAGGTGCTCTGGTCTTTCACCACACTCACAGGAGAACAGGAGCCAGGCTCAGGCAGCACATCCCCTTTATTCTCATGTATTAACCTCAATATGTGCAAGACAGCCTTGCTCCTCTATTCAGCAATGTTACAGTCGGACCTGCAAGTTCTCAGCTCCTCTTCTTTTTAGCACCTTCTAAAACCTCTTGGTTTCCAAAAACTTGGAAATGTGTTCACGGTCATCTACTCTGTATTGGAACCATTGTGTTGTTCTTGTGGTTCATTTCTTATAGTTTGTGTATTTAGAGGTGTTTTTTAAAACATAGCTGCTAGCAAATGATTCATCATTTTTAGATGATGAATTATCTTCTGCCTTGTGGAACAGCCTCAGTGGGCGGTCCGGGCACGTGCACACGGGAAGCTAAAAGCCTGGAAAGTGGGAAACTGCTAGAGACTGCAAGTGCTTCCAGAGCGAAGCGATAATGCGTCAGGTTTCTTAGGATGACATTTTGGACTTAGCTGTCTAAGTTCCAGCATATATACCTAAATCTTCCTTTTTTGATGTGGCTTTCAGTCTTCCCCTAACTGGAACACAGCTTAGACATACTTGCTACTCTCCTGTCATGTAAGCAATGAAAACTTTCAAGGTTCACCCCCCACGTTTCTTTGATAAAGACTTTGCTAAGCACATCGAGCATTTTATTTTAATGAAAATACATGCAACAGCTTACGGCTTGGAAGTGAACAAGTCAAAGAGGTTTGGAAATGGTAGCATGTGCAGAAGCTGATCAGAGACAGAGCTAACGTCACCTGGTGCCTGTCCAACCCTGCTTTGAAGCATCCAGGTAGGGAAAACGGGCACCTGCCTCCCCCAAAGAGGTCCACTGTAGCCCTGACCACGCGGGCGGCAGGGTCAGGTGTTCTGCTCGGCGTGCTCGACACGCGGCTGCATGTCCCAGCGCTGCCCCGGCCTGGGTGTTGGGGCAGGGTCAGCCAAGGTGAGAGCCCTCTTGGGGGAGAGCCTGGAGCTAATGCTCTCTGAGGAGGAGCATCGATGCTGACCTTAAATCCTGCCTCCCTCTCAGTTCTGCTCAGGGACACAAGCTAGACAGCCATTTCAGTTATGCCTATTGTTTTTACTTGAGCTTTTTTTTTAAAAAAAAAATAAATGAAACTCTTGCTTGCACCAAGGGACACCCTGAGAGAGGGCTCAATTTATAGAGAAGCAAATATTGCCTGATGTGCACAATTTCAGACGTAAGAAACAGCGATAGTCACTGAATGGCAGTCCGCAGCATTAAACTAACCCCCTCTGTGAGCAGCATGTCTTTTCAGGATTAACAATTTATGAAGTTAATGCACATCTAAGTATGCAGCTGTCCTTTTCTATTTTTAATAACCAAAAAGAAAATGTCACCAAGTAAAGGGGAAAAAAGCTGCTTCTCAGTTGGGACTGTATATAGAACAGTGGCAGCATTATTCTCCCTGCTGTAAAATGGTACTAACCGGTTTTGTCATGGAGCTTAAAAATACAAGATACACCTAAAAATTTAAAGTCTCTTCATTTTCCCTGCATGTTATTATTAAAGTGTTCTTCGACTGAACTGATTTTAACTGTGATCGTAGAATGAATATGGCCTCACACGTGTGGCTTTGTGTAAACAAGCATTAAACAAAGCCACTTGAGATATTCCAGGATTTCATCGAATTTTCCTACTGTTTTACACAGGAATTGATATAAATAATCCCTTACTTTCCTTGCGCATTTAAGTATGAAGAATCCTTTGCAAAATTACATATGTGAAGGAAAAACTTTCAGTGTTTAAATGCAGCAGTCCTCTGAGTGGGCTTTGTGTAAATATGTATTTTTTTCTGCTCGCCATGGGTTTCTTGGACTTGGGTGATGGGTGTGCTATAAATACTTCGATAGGAATAGAATCTGCAGCTGCATGAAAAGATGAATTCTGAGCAATAAATATTTTGCTAAGACATCAGTACAACTTCTCACATCGTGAAACTTGTGCAGCAATGATCTACAAAAAGGCAGACAAGAAGAGGACTGGCACAGGACTACAAAGGTAGCTACAGACTTGGGTAAACGGGAGATGAAGATGCACTGAAAGTTGAACAGCTGAGCTAGAGAAAAGTGACAAGTGTTTTTTTGTTAGGAATCATTCTTGAGATGAGTCTCATTTAACAGCTGTAGTAATGACCTCTGCACAGAAGCATGCTGCTATAAAACGTGGTGTTGACACAGAGCTGTAAGATGCTCCTGTTAAGAGGGAAGATCAAGATCTCAGACCAGAGAAATGAAGTGATGCTGAAGACCTAAATGATAGAAACAGGACCTTATAGCGGCCTCCCAGTGCCTATAGGGGGCCTACAGGAAAGATGGGAGGGACTGTAGCAATAGGACGAGGGATAACAGTTTTAAACTGAAAGTGGGTAGATTTAGATTAGATATTAGGAAGAAATTCTTGACTGTGAGGGTGGTGAGGCACTGGCAGAGGTTGCCCAGGGAAGCTGTGGATGCCCCATCCCTGGAGGTGTTCAAGGCCAGGCTGGATGGGGCTTTGAGCAACCTGGGCTGGTGGGAGGTGTCCCTGCCCACGGCAGGGGGGTTGGAATGCGGTGATCTTTAAGGTCCCTTCCAACCTAAACCATTCTATGATTCTACAAAATGTAATGGTACAAAATGCATCTTGGACATTATTAACAAGAATTTCTTCTTTAAGCATCTGAGTGGAAACAAAAGGAGAGGAAAGAATTGGTTGTGCTAATTGATCACAGTCCCTCTGAACACAGTAATACAGTCATTAAAGAAAAAGTTGTATGCGATTCCAGAACATGACAAGTGAGGCATACCCAGAAGGAAATACTGTACTGCTCTACAAGATAAAGGTAAGACCTGACCCAGAATACTGTGTTTAATTATGGCTTCCCACGCTTATGCAAGACAATTTCAAACTAAAGAAAGTGCTTCTAGCTTTTTTCCTTTTTTTTTTTTTTTAATTTGAAAGCCCAGAAGTAGAAAAAGCAATGCAAACAGAAATGACAGTCTTGGTACAAAAATGAGTTGATTTTAACCAATTATGAATTCAGAAGCTTTTTAACAAGCAAAACAACAAGGCTTTGCATTTTGATAAGTTTATAAACAGGATTATGTGTGGTTGCTTGTGATAGTACAAATTCGGTAAACTGGGAATTGTCTTCCAGCCACATCTACGATGAGACTCCCAAACCAGCTACAGCTTTGGGGTGGATCTGCCTAGATAATTTCCTTACAGGTACTTCTCAAAGGCTTTTGATAAATGAGAGGAGGAAAAAAAAAAAAGAACAAAACCAAAACCAGGTTTTCCTTGAATTGCTTGTGCTGTGGGCTACCCTTTTTTTTTTTTTCTGGGAATTGCACACCTAGCAGCTTTGCAGACCTTTTCCACCTCCAGGACACCCAGTGAGGGAACCAGGCAGAAGCAATCTTTCCTCCCTTCTCCCGGCTTAAGGAAAAGAGCGCAGTGTACCTGCTTAAGGACAAATAAATGCAACGTGCATTCTGTCAAGCCTCACAATGAAGCTGGTCAGTTATGCACAAAATAATTTTTATAAATCCTGCATTCTGCTCAGAAAAACAAACAAACAAACCAACCAACCAACCCAGCCTACCCAACAGGTCTTCCTGAGAATTTGCTCTGTGGTGGGCAGTAGCACACGCATCACACGTGTGGTGCTACGAACATGGAGATACCAGCCAAGCTCTCGGTACAGCGTGTGGGAGCAAGACGGTGTGCCATCCCTGACACGAAGAGGCTACAAAATATTTTGAAGCCAGACGACAATAATAATCCAAACCCAAAATGGAAAAAATATTTCACAGTTCAAACTTCATACTGATAGGACACAGCATGAGACTGCTTTAGAAGAGCTGCTGGATTCAACCAACTTTTTTTATCTATTTAAAACTATATATGCTGCTCTTGATCTTTTGGAAACTGTCTTAGCAGCTCTGTTTGGGTGTAATGATTGCGGGTCCACCTTTCAGTGAAACCCTGTCATCATAATTGGTGAGTACGTATCCTACATGCCGTTGATTTCATAAGACTTCATCACTTCCATGGCTGTCAGTCTCAGCACTCGCAATGTTATGTTTCTTCCTCCCACACTCTAATTTCTTTAGCACAGGGCAGGCAGTGGAGCATGATGTTTCCGCTGCTATCTCTGCTGCTGTTGCTGCTTCAACTAATGCGTCTGTGATACAAGTTGTTAAATCATTGTGAGAATAATACCACATTATGAAGCAGGCTACTTTATCATATAAGAACTAGTCAGTAACCGTATTTTTAATGTACGGTTAATTTCCTGTCATCGTTACAATCTGCATAGAGCCACCTCTAAGTCTAGAACAAAACCAAATAATTTCATTAGCGCTACAGGTTATGAAGTAAATTCATAAACACATATGAAAACCTTTCTTGTAATTCAGTAAGGTAACTCTTTTGGGGTTATGTTAATAACCTGTATATTTCCCTAGTTTATCTGCATTAGGTATCAGTTACTCTAGAAAAAATAGTCCAATTCTGGGGCAAAATGTAACATAGTTTGCTCCTTTGAAGTTCTCAGCAGCAACTGAGTAGAATAGAATATTCACTGCCACTGGACCCTAAATATCTGTTCATGGGAAAGGAATCTTAAAGGTTTCTTCCATGTTCATCCTGAAAACCCTACATTTATCCACCAGTGCTGGGATTCCAGGGGGGAAACTTAGACTTCCCAATCCTTCCGGAAGGCAAAGCAATCTATCTCTACTGTGTAGTGTATTTGTAGGGCAGATACCAGCACACATCAACACAAGTGGTGATTAACAGGGGCAGAATTCAGGGGACGTGTAAAAGTAACAAGGACAGACATCTTCTGGTAGATCTTGCTGAGGGGAGACAGAAGATTTAAAACTTAAATTCTTTCTTGTTCTCTGTGCACCTCTGGAAAGAGTAAAGAGAATAATGTGCTGGCACCTCAGCTGCCTCAGGTCACCACCCAACAACAAAATCTACTAATAAAAAACAATTTCAGTGCTGGTTTAAAGTAATAATCACTAATAAATATCATTCTTGTTTGGTTCCATCATCATACATCAGAGATGTTCCTTATATCACTGAGTTACCATGTATTTCTAATGTAAACAACAGTGCAGCCTGTTAACTTACACCCTCCATTTTTTAGAGTCCATAGATAATATTTTTGGTGAGCAAGTCTCCTGATATGTAGAAAATCCTTCAACCCTAACAGAATGTATTTAATATAGTGGCTTCATATTCTCTATAATTTCATCATTAACACTTGCTGAAAATTAAAAGAAAATGTAGATAGGTATTAATTAGCACAACAGTGTGTGCAAAAAGCTCCACATAAATGCAAGATACTGTATATTAGAGAAAGAGGTTGTGAAGATTATCTATTATGACTTGTATCAGGATGCTAAATATTGGATAGTGCCTATGTAAAATAGTTCAATTTTACTGATATCAAGTGCTGTTATAACTGTTTGTTGCAGAAATCCATTTGGCCTTATTTTTCTTTTTGAAATTTTTATGTGGCCCAGTCCCACTTTTACTGCTCTGCACAGACATTTCAGTGTTGATTTTCTTCACCCGGAATTAATGAAATACAATGCAATCTTCAGACTGTAGCATAAGGCTGAATTGTGCAAAGAAAACCGCTACAGATAAATACACACTAGTAAATATAAGAAAACTCAGCTCCTGGTCAAGTGTTGTCCAGAGGCGTAACTGCTAGCGATCTTCTTTGAACAGTTGTACCCAATGCCAACAAGCTCTTTTCCAGACAATGTCTGGATACGGCTTTGGAAAAAGCATGGGTCAGGGTCCGTTCCCACTAGGTTGGCTGCACGTGGCCACAGTGTTTTTGGGTGAAGAAACTTCTGGTGTATAAACAGGGACTTTTGATCTCAGGCACAGCTCTTATTTTTTTTCAGCTTGTACAATGAACACGGTCCAGATGTCCAAATTGACTCAGCACTCACTTTCACTTAGCTTTCTCCCACTCCTTTGCTGCGGAGCCTAAGAAATACTTCATGAGGGATCAAAACCATACAGTTTAAATGGTGTTGTACAAGCACATCTGCCCGTGTCTGCTTTGATGCCGGTTTTCTCTCTAATGAGCAGCTGCGGAGACAGACAGTTAGCAGGCACCGAGTAACCCTACAGAAGCACTGATACAACCGTTGCTTTGGGTTTAAGCTTCCCACAACGCTCCCCCATGCCTTCAACGCTGAAGCGTACCACAGTCGCTCTTCTGAAGTCTAAAGACACCTACTGGTACAAGACACTCAGGATGAGAAGAGAGGGGACAGTCTTTTCTGCAGCGCTATCTCCAAACGAAACAAGTGCGCATTACAGTTTAGCAAGATATTACAGCTGAAATCGTTAGAAGCTCCTTGTTGCAAAATGGTTTGGAAAAAAAAAAAAAAGAGAAAGCAATTCTAGCTTGAGAGCAGATTTGCATACAGGAGCTTAATTTGTCAAACAGTGGGATGTATTTTGGAAAAAGAGAGAATACAGGTGGAGAAAAAGAGAAGGCTATTTCAGATGATTATGCCTTCCAGTTACATACATCTTCACGCCCTGTACGCTTATCTTCTGATATGTAAAGCTCCTGTTTCCCAAATAAAAAACCTCAACACCTTAATTGAAAACCAATATGTTGAAAAACAGAGGAAGAAGCATTTCCTAATCCTGTATGGTAAAGTGATAAAAAGCCAGCTAACAGGATAATAAGATAAGGAATACAGTCTAATTGGTGATAAAATGTCAATATTCCAATAGATGTATACAGGCGGTCCACTAGATTTAATTAGGCTCTCTCAGCAAGCAATAAATCACGTAAAAGACGAATTGAAAAGGAAATCAGCTGACTGCTGTGAAACACTCGTGGGTTGGTTTACCAAAGCTAATCTTTGGGTAAATTAAGAACTAGCCCAGACATGTTAAACACAGGATTTGAAAAAAAGACCAATGTCTAATATTAGTACAGGATTAAGAGATTACACATGAAAATCTAAAGGCACTGTTGGGTCTGCTCAGGTTTTAATTATGATCTCATTTATTGATATCATAAAAAAGTATCAAGAAAGATTCGAATGAAGGGAAGCACTAGACTGGAAAACTGGGCTGCTTACGCACAGCCCCGTTCTAGAAACGGATAATAATTAGCGTGCAGCACGCGGATGCTGAAGCTTCACCCTGTGTTCAGCAGGGCTCCGTGTAGCTGCCTCTGTACGCACCATCAACTGGATTAAACCCCATAGTTCACAGGGCATGAATGGAAAATGAAATGCAAATGAATCAGTGGCCTCATTTGCAGAATAAGGGCAGAAGAGTGGCAAGTGCAGCACGCGTTGGCTGAACACACAAAACCCCATCGGCAGAGGGGACATGACTATGAGAAAATAAAAGCAGTATTTCTTGGATTACTGCAACACGGAAGAGCAAAAAGCCCAGAAACTTTAATACACCTCTCTGAACTAAAATTCTGCTTTTAGGTTGACATCAATGATTCGATTTTATATTTCCATGACTCTTCTCAGCTCTTCCTTAAAAAGATGTCTGAAAAGGGGCACATGTCATTTTAAAAAGCTTTAAAAGCAAATGAAACACAGGCCACATGGAAACAAAAGAAGGGAAGTTTTGTGTTACTGTTTGGTGGGGGACAAGGCATGACAGGAATAAGGTGATATGAGAAAACACAGCTTCTGGTCAAATCTGAAAAAAACCCAACTGATTATTGGTGGTTTATTTTTTGTTTGTTGGGTTGGGTTTTTTTTTTGCAAACTAATCACAATAGTCACCTTTTCTACTCTATTTAAAATAGATCTGGTGAAACTGGTATAGGAGAGAACTGACACAGAGTGCCATTTCCCACAAGCTAGACCTGCTCTAGTCATGCGCCAAGCACAATAAATAGTCTTCATTTATTCAAAAGTGATGCTATGACAGTTTGCATTAAGCACTGAGATAGGCATTTAGTCTGCACGTTACAAATAGGACAGGACTGGGGAGACGGGGAGGTTGAAGTGAAGTTTCTGTGTTTTTTGGCTTTCAGGAAAAATTCGATATTCCTTTAAATTTCCAGTCCTAATCTGCCCTCTGTGAAATCACAGGGAGGAACAGGAGAGGAAGCAAGAAGCAAAGTTCTAAAAGTGTTTGTGGATTTAACTATTACTTTGTGTTTGCCTTTTTTTAACTGTATATTAATATTCTATGAAATTAGCTCTGTGGTAAAAACTCTAACTGGAACAGTGATTAGCAGTGAATAATGGAAAACAGCAGCAGCAAATAAGCTTTCCATTTGTAACCTTGTAAACTCCCAATTTGTGCCTCTCTGTGTGAGATTGCCTTAATGTCATATCAAAAATACTTAAAACTGAAGGTTAATAACCCATCTCTATTAACTTTCTTTAGCTGCTGTAAAAATAAGTTGAATATTTGCCTTTTTAATAGTTGTGCTTGATGTCTGCATAAAGTTGATTAAGGAAGAGAAATTTTGTACTCTGTTTTTAAAATAATTAACTGATTAGTGTAAGGCACTGGCACAGGTTGCCCAGAGAGGTTGTTGAGGCCCCATCCCTGGAGGTGTTCAAGGCCAGGCTGGACATGGCCTTGGGCAACCTGGTCTGGTGGGAGGTGTCCCTGCCTATGGCAGGGGGGTTGGAACTCGATGATCTTCAAGGTCCTTTCTAACCTTAACCATTCTATGATTCTATGATTTTCATGTATTTCCTGCAAACATGAAGTTTCTCTCTGTTGGACGCCAGCATGATTGCCTCTGTGAAACTCTGACCTCTCAAGAGAAGCCATATTTACTGAGGAAAAAGTGGTCCTGGAGAGTTCAGTATAGATGTGGATTGGGTATCCCATAGATTGAGCGGGTCTGGACTGTAAGCTCCATGATTTACAAAGTATACGCTCTGGCCACTGGGAAGAACAGGCTCCCGTGGCTGCGGTTTTTCCAGATGTGCTCCATCCCTTCACATAGTGAGTGCCATACTTCAGACCCAGAAGTCAAAACCACATGGATCAGTCTACAACACAACTTTAAGAGCAAAAGTAGTGCTTAATGCAATGTGCTCCACACAGGAATATGGATTTATTTTGTTAGCTTACATACAAAACTCTTTTACCGTTGTAACAACCACTGGCTCTGTGTTACGCTTCAGTTTGAGACTCTCCAAGTTACTGACAGCTAACACATTACACCCAGAATTATCTATGGCATATTTTCAGCGCTACACCTGAGCACCAGGGCAGTGCTAACTTGCATCAAGCGTATCGCTTCTGGCATCGGACAAGCTTCATCAGCACTTGCCTGCAGATGTGCTCCACTGCACTGTGTAGACCTGTCCTATGGGAGGGAAAGAGTGTCCGAGCTCCACTATGCCTTAAGCAGCTCATTCGTCTTCATTTTGCTTTTATTAATTTGGAGATGTCCTTTATATTTTCAATTTATAGAAATGGAAGTGTGTCCACGCAACCTCTGCATGCTTACTATGTTTTATATGCATTGCTATTGCGTCAGCATCTAGTGAGTCCGCACAAGGGGATAAAATTTGCTCGATTCTTACTTTGGTACAGTTCAGTTTTTGGTATACTGGAGCTTGTCACCTGGCACTTTCTGATAAACAAGGTCTGCTAAACTTCTATTTTTCAATAAATTTCCTGGTAAAGTAGGTAGTTTTTCCTATTGGATAAATATATGGGAAAGGTCTAAATCTCCATCAAAGTTTATTTGTTGGATTTTTTTTATTATTACCTTTAAGAATGCAATTTATTTATCAGAGCATAGTCTTCCGCCAGTATTAAAGCACTTAACTATTCAAATTATTCAGTGAAATAACTCTGGGAAAATTCTTTCGTTAGGATCTGCAACACACACATGAAGCCACTTCCTTAGACTCACTTGAAATACATAGGATATTTTTGGTATTAACTTGAGGATTTAATTAGTTTGATTATCTAATTCCAGTTCAGTAGAGAATAATTTGCTGATTTGACCTTGCTGTGATAGAGTGCTTTATATTTGCTCAGTTTAAAATTCTGTACAGTAGCCTAGGTTTGGTGATGCCTTTTCATAAGTGTCCTATTAAATCCTACTAATACTGCCACATTTTGTGAAATAAATAATTTGGCCTGTAACTTTTGAGGGATAAAAGGACATTACATTCTCACCTAAATTAGTCTTTGTTTCTAGCGAAAACCTTGCACTGAACTTTTCTTGATGATGTTACAGACCAAGAATTAAGTACAATTTGATGCTTGCAAACCATCCCGTAAATTAATCATTACAAATTATTTGCGTAGTGGGAATTGACTATTTAAGGGAGAATTTGGCATTTAAGTTCTGTTTCAAGCTGTTTATGTAGAAGAAAAAAATGAAAACAAAGAGCACCATTAGACCTGATCAATACACGATAGAGGAACCCAGCTGAGAAAGCACTTTGGTCATGGTTCCTGAAAATTGCTCATACATTTCTGCTGTTGCATATATTGAGTCTTTTGATAACCGTAGAAACTACCTCAAAAGACAACTTCTTTGGTGTTTTCAGAAACTGAGTCTGTATTCAGACAATGAACAGCATATGCCACCCACATCACCTCTGGTGGTAGCTCTGAAGCATTTGCTGGTAATGGAAGAAAAGCTGTTTAGGCTACAAAAACTAGAGGACCGAATGTAAGGTGTGCCTGTAAGATCCAGAGCTGTTTAGCTAACCCTTAGAGGTTACCTTCATAATCCTCAGCAAGACTAAAGTAAATGTATAGGCTTGCTGAGGTTGGAAGGGACCTCTGGGGATCATCTAGTCCAACATCCTGCTCAAAGCAACATCAACTAAGCAGCTTGCCCAGGGCCATGTCCAGTCAGGTTTTTAGTATCTCCCAGGATGGAGACTCCACAACTTCTCTGGGCAACCTGTGCCAGTGTTCAACCATTCCTACTTTCAATTGTGTTACAAGAACTCTGTATTGCACTGGCAGAAAACTTTAGATTCTCTGAATTAAGCAGTAAAGGTACAAGGGTACTACTTTTCTTACTCAGAATGCGATTAGTAAAATATCATGCAAACTATTTCTTATAATTGATAAATAATTTTTAATTACATTTTCTCTATCAAGAGTTTTGCACGGGATGCTTACGGAGAGAACCATGTGGAAAGCCAGAAGGGACACAAGGAAGAGCTGTCAAAACCACCCAGGTACCGCCTGGAATATGCAATCCCATTCAATGCTTCCCCATCACCTCCTGGATCAGAATGCGACTTACTGAAATTCTTTTAAAAAGGGAGCTGCTTTGCTGTGAGAGGAGGGTGCACCCTCCTCCCGCATCTAGCCTCATCTTTTCAATCGGGTAGCGGAGAATACCTTTTCTCCACTGCTTTTGCGTAGGCTACATCAACAGCAGCACCAGGCTGAATGCCTGTTACACTTAGAGACCATCCTCCAGCGTAGCTCTAAACATCCTCTTCTCCGCAGCCTCTTCACCTTCTGTTCACAGCCTGCCTCAGGAGAAGAGGAGCAAGCACATGTGCCAACAAGCCAATGCACACAGGCAAGGCTTATAGAGGCTTGTAGTGGTTTCTACAGGCTTGAAGTGAAAACCAGTGGCATACACTGCTTTCCAGTCAGCATCGGGCCCACCCTTAGCAGACAGCATGCACGCAGATACAGAGCCTTTGTATTTCCAGTGCAGAAGCCGTGCCCAAAGGTGGTGTTAATGGGGGAGAGAAGGAAGAGCTTTCTTGACAACTTTCTCATGGAGATTCTCTTGGAGAATGGAGATTTCTCTTGGATTCATGGAGATTTCTCATGGCCACCAAAGTAGCTGCTTCTTACCATTAGTCGGGCTGCTGGCAATTCATCAAAATTTACGCACCAGGTAAATTAGCTTTGGGGAGAGCAGGGAGGAACAGATTATTCTAATCTCCATTTCTAGTACAGAACATGGGAAAGAGCAGGAGATTCATGAGTGTCCTAATAGGTTATTATATTATTTATCTCAAGAAACTTTACAACTTAATACATTGCCACAGTTACTGTGTTTGCTTCAAAGCTTTCTATTCTTCTGTTAGTGTACTCCCCATCACCTATGCTTTCCTTAACCTTTCTTTCAGAAAAAGAAGTAAAATGCTTTGATATTTCTCAAAAGGAAAGGAAAACTTTTGTCAAAGTCATTTCTGTCAAAATATGAAGCCATTTTAACACAAAGATAAGGAACAGTGTATGCATGTGGACAGTCTCATACCTAGCATTATTTCTTTCAAAATATTATGTATTTCTCTAACCCTACATGTGTTCATCAGAAATGTGACCTTCAGAACAGAGTTCAAAGTATCCCTGATTTAGGTAACTTTTTTTGCTATCTATGGTACCCATGTGTCACTGTGTCACTGCTTATATGGCATCAGTACTGTACTGTAAAGAGAAATGTTTTATTTACTAATAGAAGAACATGGGCAATAAACATCTATTTAGAAAATGGAAAATAAGTGACTGAATACAGTGCCTGTTGGAAGTATTTTGAATGCTACACATAACAGTTCATTTCTTTTATTCATTGACTGTTCATCCAAATAATATGAATGAGTATGTTCTAATAAAACTAAATTTAATACCTATAAATATTCCAAGGGAAAATGCTTTTCCTTTGGGGCACATATTCGTTCATTTGTTCTACCTAACTAGTGTCAGCATCAAGACAAATTCCATGATGAGAAATTGATATTATCCATGCGTGGTGTAAAGTTTATAATTTGTGACTGAATACTGTTTTTTGTAGATATGAGGCACTGATTTCCCAGTAGTGATCTTCCCGTAAGAAGCTGAAGAATTCTGAAGGTTAGTACTTTCTGAAGTTCTGAAGGTTTTAAAGCTTAAAGAAATTTTTCATACAAAATTGCAGGGTACAGGAAGCCTGAAGGAGTTTTTTTAGGCTGGATGACGTGAACTGCAGACCGTGACTACAAAGTTATATGTACCAGGTACAGACTAATATTTTGAAATCTTTACGGTTTGCTTTTCATACTTTCAATTTTTTAAACATTTTGAGTCACACACCATATATGCATAAAAAAAGGTTGATAGCTATATCCTTTGATGGTAAATTATTATAGTTTGGGGATATTTTCATTCAATCTGTTCATCAAATACAGACTTTATAAAAGTCTTTATTTCTCATGTCTTTTAAATAAGTGAGAAAACATTAAGAATAAGCATGTAATCAAGTGCACAAACTCAATATATAGATATAGGTATATTTTCCTAGATGTAATAGACTGAATTCTATAGAGAAAGTTACAAGTACAAAGGGCAACAAGATTAACAAGAAACCAATTTTATAGAATCGTACAATCATTTAGGTTGGAAAAGACCTTTAAGATCATTGAGTCCCACTGTGAATCTAACACTGCCAAAACCACCACTAAACCATGTCCCTAAGCACCATGTCTACATGTCTTTTAAATACCTCCTGTGTGGCTGAATCTCTAGAGACATATACAGGACCACACACAAGAGAGCAATACATAAAACTAAAGCACAGGCACCCACATGCACTTGCTATTGCAAAAGCCTCTGTCAGTGTAGGATATGACAAACAGGCTTGGTTGGAAGACAGATACTTCCCTGGGACGTCTCAGGAGCAGAAGCAGGTGGCAGCACGGACTGGTCAGGAAGGCTGGTGGGTCACAGAACCATCAACCTAACACTGCCAAAACCACCACTAAACCATGTCCCTAAGCACCATGTCTACCCGTCTTTTAAACACCTCCAGGGATGGTGAATCCACCACTTCCCTGGGCAGCCTGTTCCAATGCTTGACAACCCTTTCTCTGAAGAACTTTTTCCTTATGTCCAACCTAAACCTCCCCTGGCGTAACTTGAGGCTGTTTCCTCTTGTCCTATGGCTTGTTACTAAGAGGAAGAGACTGACCCCCACCTCTCTACAACCTCCTTTCAGGTAGTTGTAGAGAGCAATAAGGTCTCCCCTCAACCTCCTTTTCTCCAGGCTAAACAACCCCAGTTCCCTCAGCTGCTCCTCATAAGACGTGTGCTCCAGACCCCTCACCAGCTTTGTTGCTCTTCTTTGGACACGCAAGAGATTTAAATTTATAAATATTTAGAAAGCCCCTTCTTTAAGGAAGAAGGCTATTTACTGAATACCTTCCAGTTTACAAGACTTTCCTCAGTGACTACAGAGTGAAGGAGTGACAGGACTAGGGTATCAACACTCGGAATTTTAGGACCTCAATCCAAATGTTATCAACAACTAGTGCAGAATAAACAGCACAAAATAAGCACTGTTCTGGTGAAACAGATGTTTACTTCCTTACTAATTATCCATAGACGGGCTAACTGACTCATTATTAACTGTGTGAAAAAATGTGAGCTGGAATTTCTCTGCTGTGGATAAACTCCTTTGACTATTCGAAGTCAAACAGCTACACGCTTTGTAACAAAAACAAAATCGTACAGGCTATGTTCTGCCTAAACATCTTAGCCTTTGAAAAGCGAAGATGTAATACACAAAGGATGCTTATAGATATTTACAGAAAAGTAATTATAATTGTTTATTGAGCCAGATGTCACCCTTCCCAATTGTGATGGGTAGGGCCATAACACACAGGCAGTCCTTACATCTCTGCTGCAGTCTGTTTACTTAAAGAACTCCTGAACTGAATAAATAAGAAATCTCCATCCCCACAGTGGAGACCAAGAAAAACTGATACTCCAAAAAGATGTGTTAAACTGTTTTGTTTTTTTTTTTTTTTATTTCAAACAATACTTAATAATACCAATAACTAAATCTCCTCTAAGGGCCTGATAAACTGTCTGGTAATAGAAACTTGTAGAAAGAATCCTAGTTAACTTAAAATATTGAATTTTACAGTGAAGACTAACGATGAAAAAATCAAGTGTCTAGTTGTAATAACCTGATATTCTCCTCAGGAATTTTACAGTTACTTTGGTCATATTCTGGATGCTAAAAATAGCAAAATAGTATGATATAATTGGACTGAAAGGCAAGAATGCTGATCCTTTATTATAACACTTGAACTCAGTAGCATGAGAAACACCAGCATATCCTAAAGACACATTTTGGAAAGAATTATTGCATTTTTATATAAAACAGAGCAATTAAAAATCCTGTTCAAGAGGTCTCACTTATACACACTTATCTACTTCATACCTGCCACTATATTGTCAGTAATCAGCAGCAGCAATCACATTTTTCTGTTTCTGTTTAGATACAGATGTTTTTTCAGCCTGTATGATGAGATTGTCTGAAATCGAACCCTTTTCTCGCCTGACAACCATGTCACCCAAACAGAGGTGAAGCTTTTCCACCCTCTCAGGAAAAAACAAGCATCATTTGCCCTTGGAAGCACATGGACACAAATGGCTTTATTAATGAAGAGTCAGAGAATACCAGTCATCTGCTAGACCAGAGCAGTAACGGGGAACTGAAGTACAATAATCTTATGCTTTTTGCAGTCACCAAAATGCTTAATCCTAGATACCCCCTTTCTCCCCACTGTCCCACCAGTTGCCACAGTTCACTCACCTGCAGCAGGTAAGCTAAGACATCAGGAGACAAGAACATCAATGGAAGAAAAAAAGCAGAAATGGATTATTTGAGTACTGAATCACTTCTGGAAGAGTGGCCATAAGTGAGACAAAATGGTACTTTGCCTTCTTCAAAATCAGGTCATAAAAGTAGTCCCTGAAAGTTTGAATTTTCTGCATGTAGCTTCAAATGCTCAATTCCTTGTTTTGTGAAGCCCATGGACTCCAGTCACGGAACATTCTCTCCAGAATAGGAGAAAACACGCTTCCTTAATTAAATTTGTAACTATTCATCCATCAGATCAAAAAAAATAAGTAGCTTTCTACCTGATGTAACTTAATAGCAAACGTGTGACCCAGATTGAGCTATCAGGCTGACCCAGGCAACTCTGCGGAATATACAATTGATGCTAAACATTGCAAGGGTAGGGAAAAGCCGCAGTCAGAAATCGATACAAAAGTCAATGGTGACTGCACTGTAGTGTAAAAACACATAGTTTAGATTCAGTTAACTTTAAGCTGCTGAGATCATATTCCATTAGACATTTAATTACATTAGCACAGAGCTCAGCCCAGCCTCGCACCGAAGAATTTCTTTTGTTCCTTGAGGAATGCTGTGAAGCTCACAGCTACAAACCCCGGATCGCAGTCAGGGCAAAGAACAGCAAAGACTGCAAAAGAAATAAACCCGACTCCTGGAAGAAGGCGCTGAAGGCGTTAAGTTTACTAGAGCAGCGAAGAGGTATATAAATCTTGCAGCATCATCTCAACATCTTCAGTTTGAGAGGTAGGAAAAAATATTAATTCACCCTGAATTTGCTCCTATTCTCCTTTCTGGTGCATAAGAGACAACTATTGACTTAATAGTGCTGATAAATGAATGAGTGGTTCAGCTGAGGTCTATGAAATGGCACTTTCCGAAGTAAATTCCAACTTGTGTTGCATTCAGAAGCAAAATAGCTGTCAGAAAGATTTAACTCTCAAGGAGCAGTGTTTGGTAGGAGGATATCATACGTTTTATACTCTTATCAAAACACAGTAATTCAAAACAGATTTACACTTTAGGAATGAAAACTGATAAATCAAGAATGTTTAAATTATCATAAGTAAATAAAAACCATAAAAGAGGAGTAATTCACTTTCATTAATGCTTCAGCCTGTCCTTCTCTTGAGAATTGATTCAGGAAGAAAAGTTATTTGTCCACTCGACGCCAGTACTACTGAAATTGGCTTTTGCTATTCAAGCAATAAGGAAGCATCCTTTCGGATCAGGTGGTATAATCAACCATCTTACGAAAGAAATAGATTTGATTAGGTTTAGTTTAGACTGGCAGGTCTTGAAGAGCAGATGACAGATTGATTTTTTTTTCCTATATAATATGCTAAATAAAGGAATTACAAAGTATGATTTATAACCCAAAATGATCAAGTACTTGGTAGGCAGCTCTGAAACAGTGTTTCCAGGGTTTCTATCTCAGTTTCTTTTTCCTGTTCCCCACTGTACCTCAGCCCCAAACACAGGACAGTCTTTCAGCAATGGGTCCGTGACATGTTCCTCTCCTAAATAAGAGGCTTTGTGAATGCTTACTGCTGCACTGCCACTTTAAGAAAACAGTCAATACATATTCAAATTATAACAAAAATGCTGAATTCCAAGCCAATACTGACATAACTAAGCAATTATGTCATTTTGCCAGCACAAGGAATGTATCTTAACTGTATCTTAATCTTTCTGTAACCCATTTTATTATTATTGCATTTCTTTAAAGAAAGTATAGAAACAGAAATTAAGTGGCAAACTTCAGGAAAGGGTTTTCATTTTTTTATTTACACAGTTAAAACCCCCCATGATTACAGGTACTTATAAATAATATAGCTTAATAATAACCCTTTTAATAAGAAAGCTTAATAATAACCCTTTTGTATCTGTCACCAAATAATATTTTGTTAGTTTTCTGGCCACTTCGTTGTAAGGAGGAAGATTAACATAGCATGATTTTGTTAAAACTGGTGAGTCTATGGAGTCTGTCTGAAAATAATCTGTTCTTCAAGTGGAATGAGAAATATTCCACATCCTCTGCTGTAGCATGAGATGCAAAAACATTTTAAAGGGACAATATATACACACAAGGAAAGAATTTGCTGGAGAGAAGGAGCAAAAACTCAAACAAAAAAACCCAACCCAAACCAACAACATAAAATGGGCAACTTGGACAGGATCATATTCATAACTCTTAAATGGATGATTCTGGAGTTTATTGCCTGTAAAGGAGACAAAAATCTATTGGTATCTTATTATTTAAGTGTTGGCTAAACTCGAACGACATATAGTCAGCCGGCTTCCAGCGAAGTCAAAGCAGTATAAATTGCTAGATATGGAAATATAGTAGTAGATATTGATTTCTAATGCACTATATGACTTTGCCAATTTTCTCATGTGAAGCCTCCCTGTAAAAGACTGAGAAGCACTAACGGTAGAGTGGCAGATTTCCTACTGATACACAGAGGCACACACACACACTGCACTTGTCACCTGTGTCTTGAGCCAAAACCAGACAGGAAACTGTGGCATGAGAGGAACACGTGCCCCAGATAATGAGCTTTCTGTTAAACCAGGTCCCGCACATGTTGCAATGCCAAACGCTGAGCAATGTTTGGATCGGAGCTTGCTCAGAACTTGGGCTGGTTTCATCTGCATCAGCCTGAAATCTACCACCTCTGGTCTAAAAGGGAAAATTACCCTGGTACAAAGACCACCCGCAATAGGGATGTGCAGATTGGGGCTCTTTAATCCGTCTCCCGGGGGCCTCCAGCTTACTCATCTCAAAGTACCCCAGAGTCACCACCACCTGCCTTTAAATGACTTCTGAAAATCAGCAACTCTACCTGTCCAATTTTCAGTTCCAAAATACATACTGGTAAAGATTCCGCTGTCAGAGAACTTACGCAAGTATTTCTTCATAGAAGATTAAGAGAAAGTCCAACTGAACAGCAGCAAAAGCTACAGAAGGAGCCCAAGAGGCTAACCCTAAAATCTTCACATGCTTTATTTGACTAAAGTCTTAATATGTTTCATTTTATTTTATAAGAAGATTTACGAGCACCCTTGAAGAAACAATATCATTTTCAGATAAGTTCTGTCTTTATCTACTGGAACCAGAAGACAAATCAATTTTAGAATCCTAATTACAAGAGGAGAGATACAAGTCTAGACACTCAATCAAAACCAAAAAAAAGCAACAGGGGCAGATGGCCTGAAATAAGAATTCTTTCATGCAGTGCAAAATCTCTTAATCCTTAAGACGGAAAAAAAATTGGACAGTTTCTAAACATATTTGGCCTAAAGAGTTATATTTTTAATGTGATAACTACTTCTGATGTTTTTCTTTACACAGTGTTCAGTGTAGGCTGTAATGCATTTTCAAGTATTCCCATGTTAAAATGGGAGAATATTTTACTTAAAAGATTTCCGCAGGATGAAGATCAACAATACTTTGTTTTATTAAAAAAACCCAAACACCTCCAATAGCATTTGTTAGAATCACATTTCATTTTTGGAAAGACTTACTATATAATTTCTTTTCAACCTCTTCCGTTTGGTGACGTCCTATTAAAATCGCTAAATATCTCATGAAGGCAAGGCAAGACGCATCCTTGAAAATTCAGGATTTTCCCTGGGAAATCTACACATTAGCTGATGGAGGCAAAAGATAAAACAGGGCAGCAGCCTTCTGTGTCCAGCTGTAAGGTTGGGAGAGGTAGGTGATCCTTAACAGACTGGAATACAACTGTGTAATAATTTGAAAAAAAATTTTAAAAAAAGGTATATGCTTGCTTGGAAATCATGGCCTAAAGATTTTCAAGCTTTTCAATCCCTACAATTTGGCTGTGGATTTCCATAAACTTCCAAGAAAGTTTTAGGTGAATTCAAGCTCTTATCAGGGTCTGAAGTTAATGACAGCAAAAGCCTCATAAATACACTCCAATTTTAAAGTCCTGTTGTATTAGCCAAATGAAGAGATTAGTAATTAACAACCGCTTCCTCAGGTAGGAACTGCTCTGTAAAGTCTGTACAAGCTCTTAAAACAAATGGTTGTGGTGTGCTAATTATGATTCAAATAGGTAGATGACCATTTCAGATGATCAGAGGGTTTAAGCACCGAAAATACTGAATTGATCCTATGACCTTAGTTATATGTCTTTGCAGGACTGAATCTGGCATGTTTAGAAAAGACTGAGTCACCTCCTACTACCATTGATTGGTGGGATTAGGTGGAAAAAGAATGCCTGGCAGAGATGTTTAGTTTGTTTGATGTTATTTCCTTAAACATATATATATGAAATAAACAGCTCCTTCTAATTGCTACAATCACCTCAGCCCTTTAGCAGAGAGGAGGTTTCATTATTGGGCTCAGAAGTTGACTTCTTTGGCCTTATTTTGTAGGGAACAATCCAGATGGTCTAACCTTGCTGTTGGCAGATTAGCGATGAAGCTGATATTAATTCCAGTTAAAGCCTTACTCGCTCTTTGATCACGCTAAACAAGGTTGAATTTATTCTACCTGAAGGTGTACCCTGTAAAACTCAAAAGAGTGAGTGCTACAAAGAAGCAATAGAAGCATTCATAATTTAAATGACAGCATGTTTTATACAAAGGACTGTCAAGGAATATGACAAGGCTATGAAGTAAATTGAATAGAATTTAAGGAATCGAACGCAGTTGGTAGAGTTAAATGAGAAGGATTAAAATCCTAGGTAGAAGAAAGGGCAATGGAAACAAAAGTAGTTAAAGATAGATGTAAAATCACTTTTTTGATTGCCTGGCACGTTTCTAGTATTTTACAAATAAAAAATAATTGCCAATTAGGAGAAAATAGTTATTAACAGCATAACAAAGAAAGAGAATTGAAAGACAGAAACTCGAAGAACCAAAAGACTTAGAAAAGAAGATAGGGCCTGAAAACAATGTTTCAGTTATAAGTTGACATCCTTTAGTGGTTGAAGTTCTGGGGAAGACATGTAGGGGCTCTTACACAGCTCACGTGGTCTCATATAAGCGTCAGCAAAAAAATGCTGTATGAAGATACCATGCAAGTGAAAATGGAGTAGCTTAAATTCTGATTTTTCCACTAATTTCTTGAGGGGTTTTGTGCAATACTATGGAACGTTGTCTCAGGTGCTTTATTTGATTTGTTAATGGTAAATAAACCGAGTTCATTTTCCTCTCTCCAAAGCATGCACATGCACACAGCAGTCTTGTTGGAACAGAAGAAGAAATATCAAAATGCTGCAAAATTGTTTATCTAAATATAAGCTTTCTGCTCTAATTACCAGCAAGCTCATAAGAGATGAAACTAGAGTGGGGAAAATGAGAAGAGTCACTGAAACGAATGAAGCCGTGAGACATCCCAGGGATGGTTTCTATCTGTACCCATGTCCCTGAGATGTTCTCATTTGCCTGGCAGTATCTCATTAAGATGAATAGGCCACTTCACAAATCTTTGGAGAGTTTCTGAAAGGGCACACAGAGATGAAAG
The DNA here is from genome assembly GCA_008711295.1 of Anarhynchus alexandrinus. NCBI lineage: Eukaryota > Metazoa > Chordata > Aves > Charadriiformes > Charadriidae > Anarhynchus > Anarhynchus alexandrinus. The sequence continues at coordinate 578,370 of VUYV01000009.1, read as the reverse complement.
AGAGAAATGATAGCATTTACCTTCTGCACCATTTAATGGATATTTACTGGCATGGGGATCAGGTGTTTCACATTTTAAAAAGCAACAGAGAGAACCACGGAATTTTTTTGAGGTTTTTCACTTTTCTTGCCCAAACTTCCCCAAGCCCCTCTGGAGGCTGGGGTTTGTTTTGTTTTGTTTTGTTTTTCTGTTTATTCTAATTAACTAGTTTAATGTTTCAAATTCTAGGCAGTAACAACAGGACAATTATATAAAGTTTCTATTAATATTGGTAACTCTCAAATATAGCTTCGCGACAGGTTAAGTGCTAACCTAAATACTCTCAGTATGTCTATGTCCCTTTGAAAGCCCATTAAAACATCCCGCTTCCTTTTTAGTACAGATGTACCTAATGCACCTTCTCCGGCTGATCTGAAAGTTGTTCGTTTGTCTTCAGAGTTCACGCTGACTAAAATGCAAGCAATCCTTCAAGCAGCAGGATAAACCTATTAGACTAGCTTAACGGAAACTTCAGCCTGCTTATTAAAAAAGAAATGGTGGTAGGTAGAGAGAAGTGGTAGTAGGTGAAGTGCTGGTACAGCTCTAATTAGGTTAATGTAATTTCCAAGGCAGCTGGTAAAGGCTTAGAAAATTTCAAGTCAATCTCCTATTCAAAATAAGCACAGATGGTACACTCCATCCACCACGTGGTGGGATCTAACCATGCTCCTTCCCCTCTGAACTGAACTGCCTCTGGATGAAGGTGAAGATTTCCTTGCTGCCTGGGACAAATGATTTTTTCCTGATGGGAAAAAAAGGACATCCCACAAAACCAGAGTCACTACTACATCTTCTAATTCTGTACGGATTTCTCCNATCTCCTATTCAAAATAAGCACAGATGGTACACTCCATCCACCACGTGGTGGGATCTAACCATGCTCCTTCCCCTCTGAACTGAACTGCCTCTGGATGAAGGTGAAGATTTCCTTGCTGCCTGGGACAAATGATTTTTTTCCTGATGGGAAAAAAAAGACATCCCACAAAACCGGAGTCACTACTACATCTTCTCCTAATTCTGTACGGATTCCTCCTCTGCTTTCCTACAAGGAATTATAGAAGTAAGTCATGTCACTGCTAGTTTGAGGAGAGAAAGGACTTTAGCAATACCCACCACCTCCTCCAATACCTGTAAAGGAGAAGAGATTGGTTGACCCCACAGCAATTTGTTGGTTAGGTATACACGTGATTGAACAAAACTCCTCCTGATAGAGACAGGTAATGTAAGAAGATGATGTAACCTTGCAGCGACACGTTGCAGTTTGGGAGGTTTAGGCTGCAGCTTAGGAGAAACTTTTACACCAGGAGGGCAGTGCGACACTGGCACACGTTGCTCAGAGAAGCTGTGAAACCCCTTCCTTTCCAGTTTTCAAGACTCAGCTAGACAAAGCCGACCTTATATGAGGCTGGTGACAGTCCTGCTTCAGGCAGCAGGTTGAGCTAGATGACCACGGGAGGTTCCTTCCAACCAATACTTCTACCGTTCTGTGAGCATTATACTCTTAGAGAGGTCAAGTTGGATGCCTTAAGGCAACGAATCGGACCGTATTTGTAGAACTGTCAAACAGTACAGAGGCATTTGAATCTGTTCCTTACCTGTGGGATTATGGATTTATTTCTAACTAGGTCCTTTAAGTATGTCCTCATATTCATCAAACAGCCAAAATGGACTATTAAGTTTGTTAGCATAATAAAGCTTTAGCTTTAAGGAATCTGTAGCTCCCTTAGTGAGAACATGAAATCTGCATTCCTTTCTCACGTTTTTAAAACCATCATCAATGCCAGAGGTATTGCAAAAGGTATGCAAAGAGGTAACAGACAACTCTTTTTCCTGAACTGGAATTTCTCATACCCATATTTTAACAATTACTAGACATAATATGGCAGTCAAAGCCTCAGCTGATGACATAACACCCCCATCTTATGGAATATTTATCACTATTTTAAATTTGCATAAAGACAATTACTTATACAGCTATATGAATAATGGGTTCATTGAATAGCCTACCTGAAATTTATCTATACTACTGAACATATATGATTTTCAGCATTTTCAGTCTCTTGCTCTGGAGGATCACGCCTTTAGCACCGCAAGATTTTATGGCACACATTGCAAACATAAGAATAAGGAAAATGCAGAAGACATATATTTACAATTATTTTAGCAAGTATTTAAAAGATTCAGACTTTTCTTGAAGCTTTTTCAGTTAAGTAGGAGGAATTTTTAAATACCCTAAAGTGTCTCTCATATGTTGTAAAGTTACAAGCTTCATAGAATTCCATTCCAAAAAGAACAATAAACCAGAAGATCACTTCTCTTATGCTAATATCTTTCTTCACTAATGTATCTGTAATTATATTATTTTTGAAAATAAGTGATGTTTAAAAATATTTGAAGTTGATTCTTTCAAGTAAATAAATTTTACATGGATTGATAGTGAAAGATTGCTTATGCAAGCAATTTTCCAACTAAATCTATTCAAAATATCACTTGCTTTTGCACACTTTTCCAGGCTTTTATGAAAAAAATGCTATCCCAAATATGAGAAGCCCACATTCCAATAGTTTTATAAATGCAAATTCACCCTAAGTGGACATAAATTCCAACAAAATACTTTAAGAAATACTTTTAAAGTAGGTTTTACATAGAACTTTTTCAAGAAGTGGGTTTTTTTTCCTCCCTTCCCCATCTGTTAAAATATCTGTAATAACCAAGTATCAATTGTCTATTAAAATACATATTACATGAAAATTGCTCAATAGATGTGTTCATTTTTTAATCATTGTTTCTAATGTTTCAGTCTTTTCTGTTTAAGAACTGAAATGAAAAAATAAAAATATGCACTTTAAGCCAGTTGGGTTTAAGTCAACTTTGCGTGATTAACTGCTAGAATAGAGAAATTAGCACGCTTTTAAGCAACTGAATAAACATTCAGTCTTCACAAAACACAGCCATATATCTATGGGCATTAATTCTGTAATTAACATAAGTGACAATAACAATGTAGAGTAGCCGAAGGACACTATTTACTAAAAGAGGGATTTTAATAACTCAGAAAAAGGAAGCAAAGTTGGGATTATCTCTTCTTCCCGTCTTTTAAAAATTCTAGTGAAAAGAACAGCTCATGTGGAGCCATTTAACTTTTCTTTTCCTATGTTGATGTCAGCTTTGCAGTTATACTTGGCATAACAGCTTTGATTAAACATTTTATATAATTGTAAGCTTCCTGAGGGGACTCAGAATGGAACTATCAGGTGCTTGGGTTACATTCCAGATGGCAAGAGATTTGCTCAGCTTCACACTCCTCTTCCCACTGATGATACTAAACCGCAGTGGAATTCATTTGCAAGTAATTCCGGGAACCATCAGGTTGAATTTCAAAGAATTAAAAAAATCACCAACTCTGCTTTTAAAACAAAGCAGATGATTTGTATTTGTTTTTTAAACAATTCCCAGGCTTTCCCTTGAGTAATTTTGAAACCCGTGTCTGCAAGCATTACACTCTAAGAGCACTGCTGATGCATTAAGGTTTCAAGTGAACTGAAATGGCCTTCCACAGTTAAACCTTTCCCGCTCCCGATTTAACATGTAGCTAAATGGATACTGGAGTCAACAACATCTGGAAGTAGGTAGGTATTGTGAAGGAATGTGGAGAAGGCAGCTCATAATCAGATTCATTTGGGCTACCATCACACTTGGCCACTATCTAGATAAACTTTCTTTACCCCAGTAAATTAGCTTCTGCAAAAGCAGGGAAGCTAAGAGAGACCTAATCTCAGCTGCAGAAATAGCAATGCCGAGGTACACCTTAAGGACATTTGGGAACAAACCTGGGGACACTGCTGCTCTGTATTCCAGACAGCTTCAGATGTTTAGGGCTCAGAGGACAATCAGAATAATCTTTCTCGGAAATCCCTATAAGCCTGTTCTGCTGTCTTGCCATATCCCCAGTTCTAGCGGCTTGCTGACTGGTCATACTTGCAAGTGGAACATTTCCATGTGTGCTTATACACACATAATGATAGAGCTGGACTGGCTTCTGGAGTTTTCCTCACCCATGAAAATGGTCCTCTGGAACGGGACTCGAGCACAGTGGAGGCATTTCCACCCAAAACTTCATCCCAAAAATTCTCTTTGGCCACTGAAGATTCCTAAACTCACTGTTCTGAGTTCAGATCCACTGGTACCTGTATTTGACATTCTTTTATTTTAGCACCCTAAAAGACTTAATGTGCTGGATTTCAGGCTCAATACGCAGCAGCAGACTGGCTCTCCCCCTCCCATGCTCAGTAACACACGGCTGTGACAGCTTGAGGATGCCCGAGGAAGAGCAAGCAGCCGTGGAGGACCGAGTACTGGTTTTGCATTTCATCAAAAGTCTGATAATAGTAATGTGATTGTCCTGCAAGAACTCTTTGAAAGCATGGCTATTGATGCCCAATCAGAGGAGAGGAGTTTGAAAAGATTTTTTTTTTTTCCTGACCCAAAACCAAAGTTTTGTTCTGTGTGCTGAACAAAATTATAATGCAGAACAAGATCTGAACTGATGCTAACAACGAAGAGGAGGTTACTGGCTGAAAATAAAGGCTCATCAGAGCTGTAGCTATGCGTGGATTCACTCAAAGTTATTGCAGCAGGTAACAGTAGAAGTGGAGACTGCAGTGAAATCAATGCCTGATAACCAGGACAGAGAACAACAAACACAAAAGGAATTTGTTCACTACAATTCTTTTTGTTCACTCTAAATTATCCACTTTTTTACTAATAACGAGTGGAAGAATTAATACCTACACAAAATTTAGACTGACTTGATACTCATGTCAAAAGCTACTGAGAGAACGGCACAACTTTGGATGGACTTCACTGCTACGCCAGTAGACTCTCGTTTTCAGCTGAAGATTCATCAAAATACTGTCTGACAGAATTCATTATCCTCTGTAAAACAATCAAGGAACTTAACCGTGGGTAGTAATTTGAAAAATTAACATCAGTATCTAATGTCAGACTGTCTTACCAAAGATAAGACCGAGCAACTCTTGGATCTCAGGTTATTTAAGGACACAGCTATTTCAAACCCCACTTCACTCTGCATAAGCAGAATATAGAACCATTGCAGTGGAGCATCGTAACATAATAACAGTATGAGCATGAACAGATTAATTCTGTGGAAAGACCTCTGCCTTCTTATCAATATAGTTCGCAGATATTACCTTTGACTGACAGGAGAAGAAAAAGTTAAAGCAGTATTTCACAATATGAGATTCTTTGAATCAAAGAATTAAAGTAATGTTGAACACAGAGTAAAGGTCAGATGAATCTGATCTTGGAAGATCAGAATGATGAACTGCAACTCTTTAAAGCTTCTGAAATCTCAAAAAAAAAAATTAAAAAGAAAGGTCAATAAAGGATTTAGTCAATTTGCTGATGAGTAACACTTTAATGAAAAATAAATCTTATGTCCTATCAGATGATTAAAATGTCATGCCTGAACTATATTTACAGATCTAGCAACATAAATGAGAATTAAAAAGAACATTCTTCCACCTCAAATATATATAATATTATGGGACAAGTATTAGAAGTTTTAAACAGGTTTAAAGAGTGTTTCATAAAAATAATGCTTAGAAAATATCATTGTAATAATAGGAAAAGTCACATAAAGTTAAAAAATGAATACATACCCAAAAGGACATAACTTCAATTAAATTTTAAGTTTGAAATCTGTTTTTAAATTACCATGACAGGCATTTAAAGGTACTTGTATACAGTACTAATACTTTTTGTGTACTTAGAGCTAAACCTTAGTTCTAAGATTTTGATCCATCGGTTTGGTTCTTTACAATATGAAAATACCAGTCCTGAATTTGAATAGAGTAAAGTCTTCAGGACATAAGCATCAATTATAACCCACTGTTCTGATTGTCCTACTGATTAAAAAAACCCCAAACAAACCAACAAACAACACAAACAAAAAAAAAACCCACAAAAACATTCAAATAATGACTTAGTCTTAACGGACAGGAAGCAACCCAACAGACAGCGGTACAAAATGGCTATTTTAGGCCACTTTGGAGACTGGAACATGTAGAAGATTCAGAACCCATTCAAGGAACAACTACTTGAATTTAAATAATAAAGGATTACCTCTGCTGTAGTTCTTAGAGAAATCTTTGTTCAAGAGTCAAAAATGGAGAGAGCTCCTTTAGCCTGGAAGGAAATCTTCAGGAACACTATCAGGCACAATGGTGGACTTTTGCAAGTGATTATTTGGCTTGTAGTTCAGCTGATTTCAATTTATGAATTTCCTTTTCTCTTATCCACTTAGAAAATTCTTTTCAAGGGAAATATTTTCAAAAGAATTTATGAAATTATTCTCTTTCCATAAATAAAACTGCCAATAAATATCTCATCCTTTCTAGAAACTGCTGTGTAATTATGTAACATCCAAAAGTTCAGAAAGATAGATTTCAATGTAATAATTATGGAAACCATTTAATTTCCATGGACTTTTAATCTATCAATGACATATTAGAAAAAGTAACCATGATTACTCTGTTTAGGCAAAATATTTTTCTCTATTCCTATTAGAAGTAGATAAAGCAGAGACAAAAAAAAAATCAAGCTACACTAATTCTTCATATAAATCTATTTTGGAACCTATGCATTATATATTTATTCATACTCATGTTTTGTCCCTGCAAGACTTGTCAGAAACACCTATGAGAGATCATATTCTTAGCTCACCTCAGAGCAGTCTTTATATTTTTATGAATTTGTGTTTAATCAGTCCTTCTGAAATGCTGCAACAGAACAGGGAAGAAGTTTGACTGTTGTTCTTGAATGGATAAACCAATAGGTATTTGGAGAGGTTTGGGGATGTGTAAAATGCCAAGATGTTATGAAGACAGGATACAATTATTTGCAGCTATAGTGATGCTACCACACCGATGTCTACTCAAGAAATAGCTTTGTCGTGCTACCCTGTTAACAGTACTTATTTGAATAATAAATATCTGAAACTCAATTAATTTTTAAAAACTTAGGCAACCATTGGGTGTCTTCTGTATTTTCAACCTGGCACGGTCTTCTCTGTTCAATTTTATGACCTTTTCCCCAACTGTGAAGCAGAAAAGATGACTATTACCATACAGTGAGATAAAATGGAAAGTCCCATGAAGAAATCGTTAATCACGTGAATCATTTCATAGAGAGGTAAGAAAGATTCCTCCTTTTTTTAAGAACCGTGATCAATCTGAGGCGAAGGCTGCCTGACTGACTTAGTAGTAATCATGTAAACAGAAGATTTGTGGGGAAAGACATATTGATAATGAAACCTTCTTAATGCTTACAGTTTTTTCTTTTAATGCAGACTTGTATTGTCCATTACTTTTAGATGTTTCAGGAGATACATACGAACATTTCAAATAAAAATGTGGCAGCTTCTTAGGAATTTACATTACATATATATTTCAAAGAGCAATTATGGGTCAGACAGTGCCTGGCTTCCATGAAGCTGCACAGAGCTGCAGAAACAAATAAATCCTCCGTATCTTCTCTTGTGCACCCATCTGGGAAGAACAGCAGCTCCAATACTGAATAGTACAGATGTTCCTTCTGCATTTTTGCCCCGAGAGAAGTCTCTGGACTGCTTGGGCAATCCTTGAGAAGGCAGAAGGAAGTGAATTTTCTGGTCCCTTTTAACAGATGTTGCTTGAGGTGCACATTATCTGCATGCTGTGCCTTTGGGAGGTCATTGAAAGGACATGGATTTTTTCACAGGATTCAAAAGAAAAAAGGGAAGTAAACTGGCAAGCTGGGTTTGCTAAAATACTGTTTCTTGTAAGAGTCGAGTGTACTTATCCCTGGCCTTCCCCCTTTCGGATGTTGCTGTGTAAAGGAATCTGGGAGAAAAGTAAATCTCTACACTAAAAAAAAGAGAAAGGAAATTGGGAAGATAAGGAAAGAGGCATTTTTTTGTTTCATGACTAAGTGAAAGAAAGGACAATTCATCACTTCTAAATACTTTACAAATATTAGCATAGTCTTTACCCTCAAGGCAAATGAGGCAGCTCAGATTGACAATGAAAATCTCCCAGGACAAACAGTAAATACAGGGTTGGCCTTTTTAGGACAGAGGTTCTGGGACTGCCTACCCAAAAGATCCATCAAAAATTGACTGAAGCTGGCAGTAGGGCAGCTTTTTTCCTCAAATAGGATTACAATGAAAACCCACAAATGCTGAAACCTTTCTAAGTAAAACAACAATGTACGTTCACTTTTTTCTGAACGGACTCTTGTATCTATATCACCTTCTTATGTCAAAAATAATTTTGTGATAAGAACAATTTTACAATGAAGAGAAAGACTTTAAAGACAATGAGAAAGTACAGCCAAGTATGTAATATGGCAAGCAAACGGAGAGCAAGTCACTTTTGGATGCTATTTTAGGGCAATGTTTTTATTAATTAAGCTCACAATCACAGAGCATCTGTCAGCTATGGCAAAGTGTTAAGGAAGAATGAATGAAAGATTGTACTGTAGAGAAAAAAAATGATGAGCTGAGTACAAAATTATCTCCCATGGACCCTCAGAAGAACAGCAGATTGTATCATATGGGGAACGAACTAAATGTGTTCATACACCCCGTGTTGGAAATGAACACAGCCACACCTGGCTGAGACTGAGTCAAGGGAGAAAGGCTACCTTGTGCTTTTATTCTCATGGGCAGCACAGACTGACGCTTTTGGGTGGCTGAAACTGCAGAGCTAAATATTCATTAGAGAATAAATGCATTACCAGTGTAGGTAAGCCCTTTCTGAGACAATGAAGCATTTGTAGGTGTACATTGTCCAAATGTGTTCATTTTTGAGTATATTTTTGTTGGAAAACCAGCCTACCTGGAATGCTTTTGTTCCTTATTCTTGGCATAATTCTTGGAATTATTTGTCAATAATGAAACCAAGGAGCAGAAAACAGAGAATAAAACTATGTAACTGTTTTCCAAGAAGTACCTACCAAAACGCACGCATCCTGAGATTAAGGTTTAAGATGTGCATTTTTTCCCCATACAGACTTTGTATAGCGAGCAACAGAAACAAGTAATATGATTTTGATATGATTTTTAAGCAACAAATAATCTAAAAAATATTTTTAAGTCCCAAGAATTTTCACATGCAACCGGAAAGTTTCTGTGTAATCACAGATAATGAATATTTTGACATAGAAATCACAAGAGTATGGCTTTAACTTTTATTCATGGAGGTGTTTTAAACTTTACTTATATCCCTAACCATATAACTATTCCACGTGCATCCCAGAGCTCCCTAGGTAGCACCCTTTAATCACTTCTCATTTGTTATGAACTACAGTAAAGGTTAATGCTGCCTGTCCATATTCTGTGCACTTCTTTTGCCAGAATAGCCAGATAGCAATTTCCTTCAGCTGAGTCCCTAGCCATATTTTTTTGGTATGTGTGTATTCGTAGTTCAGTGCCAGACAGATTTCCACTGTCAGTTATAGCACAGGTTGATGCTATACCACCATAAATACAGAGCACTACTGCTTATTGAAGAAGACAAGGAACTGAAAAGCACCAGTGCATTCTTAAAAGAGTTGCAGTAAAGTAGCTCTAAATCTGAGTAACTGCTATAACCAGGAAAATTCTTGCTTCTGCCGACTAAGCCTGCGGCAATATAGTGGTGAACTGGGACTGGAGAGTTCACTCATCTTTTCCTTCCTGCTCGTTAAGAACAGCTATTTTATTTTCGTATTTCTACTCAGTATCTTTATCCTCTAATACAATTATACATTGGAGATCAAAACATGGGGAAAAATGTTTCCTTAACAATATCAAATCAATTATTAAAACTGAAGTTGGTTTTATTGTCTTGGCCTCAAATACTTACAAAGCTTATGAATTTCCCCTAATTGTGCCTGAGGAATTATAAAATGTGATGCTAATGTGCAATTCTGCTATTAACGTACTTTATCTAATGCCATTTAAATTAAATATTCTGCGTGTGTTTTATCCCTAAAAGTCAGGTTTATTTTTTATTTTCAAGGATAAAGCAATACTAGTTTTACATTCCAATTAAAAGCATGCATTGCAGCGGACAGCTTCCAGTTGAATGCTTCCCCCTCTGCCTAGGTGTTTACATGTCCCTTGGCATATGCCTCCTCTCTTGTAGTAGGCAACATTTCTCCAGTCAACAGTATAAGTCAAAGCAGATTATGAAGTATTGTAAGTGAAGCTATGAAGGCAAGGAAGGCAAGGAAGTAAAAGATGAGGAGGTTCTCATGTGTCTTTAAATTTCTTCTTATTACTTCCTTTCTCTATTTCCTCTCTCCCATCGTAAAAAATCATTATAAACTCAGCAATCACCCTGGCCCCACAGATGCTAGGAAGCAGATACTAGCAAATCACCGTGTCTCAGGAGAGGCTGTGCCCAGAAACATGATCAGTGTGTTTGCCCAAAAGGCCAATGCTGCTCAGTACAAAACACTTCTTAGCCGCATCTGCCATAGGAGAAAGCTATAATCAAAATGCCTCCCATGAGCTCCCATATAGTAGTCACTGAGATGCAGGACAAAATAAAAAGGAGTCGGACTTAAAAATTACTCATGCAAGCAACTTTTAACTATGTACAGTGCTCTCCTGCCCAAACAAGCTTTCTCTCCGGATCTTTTTCCTTACAGATGAAACATCTTGCAGTCCTAGCATGATTCATTTTGTTGAATAACATAATATATACGATTAAAAGTTTAATGATGTTTTGATACAAAAGAGCATTTGCATAATTACAACAGAAAGACATGAAGCTAATATTAAATATAAAATTTTGTCGCTCTATCTATACATTAAATCTAGTTAAGCTTTCACAGAGCATCTGCAAAGGTTTCCTTGAACTCTCCCAGTCTTTGCTTTGGGTGTGAACTGGGTTCATCCCTCTAAATTATGATAGCTGTCGGCAACTTTAAATTATTCACAGTTAATGAGGTATAGGAAAGCCCTCAGCACTCCTGAGGTGAGAAGCACAGATGTGGTGTTAGACTGGTTTTCTGTCACCTGTGGAGGCATGTGGCCTGTATGGCCACTAAAACAGCCTTAAATTGATAATATGCCACTACAGCACTGAATAGTAATGGCTCTGAACCCCACAGTTCAGGACATATTGTTCTGCGTTTCCTGTAAACAGAGAAGTGGATATAGTTCCTGCTACAGAGATAACAATCTAATACACTAATAAACTAACAGATTTTTAAATGCAATATTTTAAAAAATCTTACGACTGGTTATTGTAAGTATACTTACTTCCTGTATACTGTAAGTATAACTTAGTTATACTGGTACCAATCTACTGTAACTTCCCTGTGATTCATTAATCAGTAGGTTTTTTCTATAAGGTTCCAGAGTAGGTATGAAATACATCTTTTATAACGTGTTATATAAAAAGCAAATATCATTGTTCCCATTAATTTCTAATACAACTATTTACTTTCCTACCAAAACTGCTGTTATGGTTTGAAGAACCCACAACAAGTTATTGTTGTTTAGACAATTATTCTATCACCCGATGACCCCTTCCCACCCAGGAAGGGGAATTGGAAAAAACAGGGAAACTTGGGGGTTCAAATATAAACAGATTTAGTAGAATAATACTAAATAATTAACATTAATACTACTAAAGAACCAATATTGATCCTGATACCAATATAAAATATATGAGGATTATACATAGCCAATTCTATGAGTAGGAAGCTGTGCACTCCCAGCAATGGGCAGCAGATGCTGGACACTGCGAGTGCTATGGGCTTTGGGAAGAAGGGAAGGGCTCAGGGGTGCAGCACCGGGGCAAGAAGTTCTCAGGATTGCAGCCATCATAGAAGAGACGACAATCCCCAGCAAACTTTCTAATTTATATTGAATGTGACGTTGATGCTATGAAATAATCCTGTTGGCCAGGTTGGGTCAAGTGCTCAGGTCTTGCTCCTCCTCATCCCTGCACCTGGATAGCTCGAAAACACTGAGACCTTGAAACCCACATGCCATAGCTGTCTATAAAGTAAATATTTTCACAGATTCTGACACTAGAGTCTTCTAAAAATGCAGTTTTCCCTAGCATTAGAAGATACCTTACTGAAAAGAAAAATTACTGAAAAAGAAATTAATCCTGTGTCGCTCAAATCAGGACAACTGATTTAAAGAGAACATAATCATTCACACATTTTGACAAATAACTGACAAATCCACTTTTACATCAATCAGTTCAATCTTCTGGATTCCAGCATGCTAACAAGACATCTAGACATCCACAACAGGAAAAAAGTGCTCATTTCTAGACACGAGTGCTCAGGTAACTGATGCTTCGCCTATCACATGATCTACTGGAGACAGTGATCAACCACAGCTGTGAGCTACAGACTTAGCTGTTTCCAATTCATATAAAAACTTCGCATTGTAACACAAGACTATGAAGATACTACAATAATTATCTGCTCCCTGTGTGTTGTCTTTACCGGACACTGTCTCAGTCGCCTGCTGTCTCCTGGCATTTAAGCACTCCTGTAGGACTTTTCCCACCTTTCCCTCTCTTCCCTTCCCAAGCATGGTGATTTTCTACAATAGCTCTGTTCCACTGAAATGTTGAAACTGTATCTGAGTGGAGAAGTCGTCTGAATACAAGACACTACACATTCACCAGAACTCGAAAAGGATAAATTAACGCACTATCTGAAGAAACAGAAAATGATTGTGGGTCATAGTGATGAGAAAGTGCAAAATCAACTCTTTTTCTTGGTTCATCCTCATTGTCTCCACATGCATACAGAAACACCTGCTGGAATATATGTACATGAAAGTACAAACACACAGGATTGTTTTCAGTTTCTTGTAGATGAATACAAATATTTGCAATGCATTCTAAAAAATAAGAAAAAATATAAAGTACATATGATTTATAGTTAATTCTTTTTTACAACACTTGAGATTTAATTCTTCGGTGTACCACAGTCATCTCTCTCTCAGATTGGGAATCTCTGTTAAGAAGAATCCTTAGTTTCCCACTTAGGATGCCTTGACTATCTGAAATGGACACAAACTTCACCTTTTTCAATTAGGGTTGTTACAAGTCCTTTACAGTATTTCTATAGATCACGAAATTACAAGCACGCATTAGAAAAAGTTTGGAAGAAAGAATATACATTCTCCCATACATGGATCATTCCATTGAAACAGATTTTTGTGCGGTTTTGTAAGGCGGAGAGCAAGGCTTAGCAACAACTAGCGGGTCTCTGCCAAAGATAGAAAACTGACAATTAAGAAGAAATTGGGAAAACATATGTAACAGTACCATCCAGCAATGCCTATCAAACCCTGTCCCACTGACAGCAACCTTATTGCAGAATTCCTCAACGCAAGCCAAACGTTTTGTTTATAGTTACAAATGACAAATCTCATATCTCATTTAATCTTACTACACTTACTGTTACTATTAACATTGTTTTCTGCTAATAAAGCTATTTCCTTTTGCTATAATTTTTCTAAAGAAGTGAACGAAGCTTCTTCGTGATACATTAGATACATGCATTGTATTTTTGTTGTCCATTAGGCTAATATTTTATTCTGAAACAAATCCCAAAGGTCTGCTATCAGTGGGCAGCAGATGGAACTGATGAACGCATACATACCTAAGAATGACTGCCTTGATTCTTTTTAGTGGCTGGAAAACTTCCCAAAGTAATATATGTCTTGTTCATGTATTCATCACTCATTTCTCATGCACTCTGAGTACTTCTCAAGTTAGAAACAAACCTACAAAGAAATGGAACTGAATGTATATTCCCTTTTCAGGGAAGATTTATTCTTCTGAGAGGTTCAACGGAAGCCTTGGGACCACTCATTCAGCACTGCCGCTGCCTGTGAGGATGTGAACTACTTTGACTTTGTGGAAAGTCAGTGACTATGGAGATACTCAGGACTTTGATGCTAAAACTGACCTTTGATAATTAGTTAGAAGAAGGAAAAAAAGCAATCTATTACATGCCTGAATAACCTTATCTTAATTGCCAGCAAATGAAACCAGCCATTTTTTTAATGGCTCCGACTTCCTCATAGTCGCCATAAAAAGTTGTATCTGCGGTACTTGCAGGCAACCGAAGCTCAGGAGAGCCAATTAACATGAGTAGAGCCAAATGGACACATTTTGACACAGGCAAGGACAGACTGTGAAAGAGTAAATGCTTTGATGTGAACCTCAGCCCCAGTAAGAGCGCGTATAATGACACCTCATTACAGAGCACTGAATCGAGCATGAAATAGTTGCCAACAAAAGGAAGCTGGGTTCCACCTCGGTAAAAACGTGAGCATCAGCATTGTGCCCGTTCAAGATTTTGGTGTGTTTTCACATCTGTCTCTAGAATGAAATGAGCCGATATTGTAACATCAATGGAATATTCAAATAAATTTTATTCTATTTGGAAAAGCCTTCCTTTGACTTCAGAACCTGCCGCTTGTACTGCAAATTTCACTCATCGTGGGAGGTTGTGATGACTTGGTTACCTCTGTGCTCTTTCATTGGATTGTGTGTAATGGCCTTGATCTTGAGTAGGGTTTCTGGAGTGCCATTTCTCAGTTTTAGATTTTCGTTTTGAGCAATTTTTTTAACACCATTTTTCTCTCTCTCAGTGTATGTATCCACTTCTGTTTCCATGCATGCACAGGTCTTCCTGAAACCCCAGAGTTTCAGAAGTCGTAGAAATATGGTTGCTTTTCAAGTAAGTTTCAGTTCAGTAATAACTACAAAAAATTCACAGCAGGGTTTGCTGTTTCAGCTTGGGGCAACTCCTTCAAGTTTCTGATATTGGCCTCCTCGACAAATACTAAACCACAATTAGAGGTCCCCCACCCCCTCAGTGAGTGAAAGCCAGAAGCAAAAAGAGAAGGAAGAAAAACAAAGGCAAAGCAGATGCCTGCAGCTAAATGTTGTCGCTTGTTGCATTCAAGCAAACACACTGAAGCAACTTGGCACAATTTCAGCAAGGTTTTCAGTGGGCTGCAGGTAGGTGATACCACTCACACCTCACCGCACTGCCAAAAAAAGAGGGGTGAGGCTGAAAGCCACAGAACCGTAGCACCCAGAAAGGTTAATTACCTGACACTTTTTTGGAAACGATGAAAACACAGCTCTGAGTTATGATGACCTTTCTTACAATTTAACACAGAATTTTTCAATTCTGCAGAAACAGACATGTGACTGAATACATAACATGAAACATATACCTCCTTCTTAGTTCTGGTAGTCTGAAAGTGTCTTTCTCCCTAAAAGTGTATTTACTCCCTAATAATTACTGTTCTTCCACAGTGCTGTGACCATTTTGGATTAGGAAATTATGGAATATTCCAATGCTCAATTCAGTGTCCATACAAGATGGAGGTGTTCTGGTATATTTTAACAGACAGACTTACTCAGTAAGTGAACTTTTAGGTTCCGCCTCTTATATTAAGATATTAAGGGGACTTAAGCTCAAAAAAGTGAACTGTACCTGGAAATCAGGTACTTAATGACTAGTCTGGGTAGACAAAAGGTTTTTAAACAAATAATACTAATTCATAGAAGCATAGAATCATAGAATATGTCAAGTTGGAAGGGACCCATAAAGATCACTGAGTGCAACTCCTGGCTCCTCGCAGGACTACCTCAAACTAAACCATATAACTGAGAGTGTTGTCCAGATGCCCATTGACATCTGACAGGCTTGGTGCCGAGACCACTTCCCTGGGGACCCTGTTCCAGTGATCGACCACCCTCTCAGCGAGGTATTAGACTAAGAATTCCAAGCATCCAAATTCAAAAGGCAAGTCTATAGTTATAACATTGCCTTTAATATCTTGACAGGAAGAAAAGAATAGGATTTTACTTCTTTTGTTCATCCTACTGAGGTGTACTTATCAATCTTTTCTTTGGAACTTACAAAAGCCAGTGCTCATTTCAAAATATAGTAAATAAGGCTTAAATTCTAAGTAATCAGGTTAATCCAGGAGTTTGGTTTTGATCTGTGGAGGAACAGGACCAAGATAGGGTGGGGAGACTGAGTCTTGGTAAATCAGTCATGGGACATGTCGTGAAATCCGGGGTGGGTAACATGTTATATTATTTCCTTTTTTTTATAAAAAGACAGGTATTAATGAATATTATACTAATAGACTACTAATTGTGTGTGGTTCCTAATGACATTGACTTATAAATATATATCGAAACACTTCATGAAAGTAATCAGGATCCATCCAACTACTTTACAGATGGAAAAACTGGGACACAAAGGACTGAAAACACCTGACAAAGGTCCCTCTGGATGGTAACCCTTCCCTCCAGCGTGTCAACCATTCCATGCAGCTTGGTGTTGGCAGCAAACTTGCTGAGGGTGCACTCAATCCCACTGTCCATGTCACTGACAAAGATGTTAAACAGCACTGGTCCCAGTACCAACCCCTGAGGAACATCACTCATCACTGCTCACCACTTGGACATTGAGCTGTTGACTGTAAGTCTTTGAGTGGCTGGACGTGGCCTTGGGCAGCCTGGTCTAGTGGGAGGTGTCCCTGCCTATGGCAGGGGGGTTGGAACTCGATGATCTTCAAGATCCTTTCCAACCTAAACCATTCTATGATTCTATGATTCTATGAGTGTGGCCATCCAGCCAGTTCCTTATCCATCGAGTCGTCCATCTGTCAAATCCATCTCTCTCCAATTTAGAGACCAGGATGTCATGTAGGACAGAGTCAAATGCCTGGCACAAGTCCCGGTAGATGATGTCAGTTGCTCTTCCCTTATCCACCAATGCTGTAATGCTGTCACAGAAGGCCACCAAATTTGTCATGCATGATTGACCTTTAATGAAGCCATGTTGGCTGTCACCAATCACTTCCTTAGAATATATCACCATGTGCCTTAGCATGGTTTCCAGGAGGATCTGTTCCATGGTCTTGCTGGGCACAGAGGTGAGACTGACCAGCCTCTAGTTCCCTGGGTCTTCCTTTTTTCTCTTTTTAAAAATGAGGGTTATGTTTCCCCTTTTCCAGTCAGCAGGAACTTCATGGGACTACCATGAACTTCTCAAATATGATGGATAGTGGCTCAGCAACTTCATCTGCCAGCTCCCTCATGACTCACAGATGAATCTCATCCGGTCCTGTGGACTTGTGCACCTTCAGGTTCCTTTGATGGTCTCAAACCTGGTCTCCTACAGTCGGTGGTTCCTCATTCTCCCTGTCCCTGCCTTTGCCTTCTGCAACTTGGGCGGTGTGGCTAGAACACTTGCCGGTGAAGACTGAGGCAAAAAAGTCATTGAGCACCTCAGCCTTGTCCCTGTCCCGGGTGCCCAGGTCTCCCATTTCCTTTTGGGGAGGGCCCACATTTTCCCTAGTCTTCCTTTTGTCACTGATACACCTATAGCAGCCTTTCCTGTTGCCCCTCATGTCCCTGGCCAGATTTACCTCTATCTGGGCTTTAGCTTGCCTAACCTTATCCCTGGCTGCTCGGACAATTTCTCCGTATTCCTCCCAGGCCACCTGTCCTTTCTTCCACCCTCTGTAGGCTTCCCTTTTGTGTTTGAGATTGTCCAGGAGCTCCTTGCTCACCCATGCAGGCCTCTTGACATTTTTGCCCAACTTCCTCTTTGTTGGGATGCATCCCTCTGAACTCGGAGGAGGTGATCCTTGAATATTAACCAACTTTCTTGGGCCCCTCTTCTTTCCAGGGCTTTATCCCACAGTACTCTACCAAGCAGATCCCTGAAGAGGCCAAAGTCTGCTCTCCTGAAGTCCAGGGCAGTGAGCTTACTGTGCGCCCTCCTTGCCACCCTAAGGATCTTGAACTTCACCATCTCATGGTCACTACAGCCAAAGCTGCCCTTGAGCTTCACATTCCCCACCAGCACCTCCTTGTTGGTGACAACAAGGTCCAGCATGGCACCTCTCTTCATTGGCTCAATCCCACAGAAGCATTCCATACCCAATAGTGTCCCAAAACAGGCATCTCTACAGTAACGGATTTTACTCATAAACTGTCCAAGTTAAATAAAAGGCAGCTTGTTATTATGGAAAGTATCTTGCAATTTGCTCATACATTTCTTCTAAAAATCTTGTTTCAATGCTTAGCATAACCACCTGATAAGAACCATTTTCTGCAAGCTTCAGATCTGATCTGAAGGATAAATACCTGTTCATATTGTCTGTCTGATTATGTAAAACTTTCAGGACTTAAATTAGAGTGAAAACATACCAAACAAATTCTAATTGCTTTCACTCTGTGTGTTTGACACCCACCAAACTAAGTAAGGGCAAAGTATAAAACAAGAAGAAAAAAGCAGAAAGGATAATTTCAAGGTAATGATGAGATTAATGATTTGTTTGTCACCCAGACAGAGTAAAACTTTAACTCATCAGAAGACCCAGATATAACACATTTGTTACTAATTTAGCAATGCAATACACCAAGATCTCCCTTTCAGTCTTTGCCCCAAGCAATGGAAAAAATCACAGGGTGGCATAACATTAAAGTGAGTTTATCAAGTAGAACACTTTGTCAGTATTTAGTATAATTATTTGGCAATCAGCATCTAAATTTTATGATGTAATCCTGGGAAGACTTAAGCTTAAATTTACTCAAATGCTTAAAGTTTATAGTGCGCATAAATCTTTGGGATAATGTCTGAGTCATCCATTGAATCCTTGTGATATAAACCAGTGTGTCACTATACAAAGTAATGTATCACTGTCATTATTTTTGGAATAGGAACTTTGTCTTGGAAGCTCACTCTGACCACATGGGATGACAAAGCAACATTTCCAAAACCACGCAAGAACTCTTCGCACAGGAAAAGCTGGTCATTTTCAGAATTACAGCTCAAGGTTTACAAATCTGTTATTTAGGAATATAAAATCATTTGGCTAGTTAATTACAGGTTGTAACTTGCCTAGCTATGACCTGTCACATATGACAAGAGGTTAAGTTCTGAAAGTGAAAAAACATTTGAATGGAAGCATGACCCGACTCAAAGCATAAAAATCAGCTTGTACTTGTAAAGACTCAACTGTACTTCAAAAAGACGGTATTCACAGACAGCTTCCGTTCATTATGGAGTGTGCTTCTAATTTCCTACTGCTGACTCACAGCAATTAAGCTAGGAAACATAGTCGAGATAGAAAGACCCTGGCAGACAATTCGCTGTTGGCAGATAAGCTTGTTCACAATGGTGAATTTGGCTCTAGGGGCAAGAAATGAGGTGTCATGAAATACTACAAAACGAAAGATTTCATGTGCTTTAATTTGAAAATTACAGAAAATGGAGAGAGGTATATGGAATAATTATGCTGACAACACTATGCTTTTAGTTATGGCAGGCAAAGCCATAACAAAAACAAGCAGCTGAAAACAGAAGCAAGGTATATAAAGCATTGGGGTTTTTTCCACCCTGAACATTTCTTTAATGATGGAATAATCTCTCACCTACAGCAAAGAAAAGGTTTGAGTAAAACAGTGCATTGTTCTAGCAATACTAAAGCAGTATATGCAAGCAAACAAACAAACAAAGTGTAAAGCTGTAATGCTGCAAAGCACCACAGAATTCAAGCCATAAGTGGAGGTTCTGCATATGATCTCATGAGATAAATACTCAGAGACATCAAGTTTTCAATAGTTAGGCAAATATACACCCACAGAAGCTTACTAATACTCTGTTATAGTAATTGTAGACACATTTCCAAACACATAGCCTTTAATTGCATGAGTCTTTTATTTCCATATTCATTGAAATCAACTGTGAAACTAAAAGTGGGCTCAGTACAGAATGAGAGGACAGAGAAGTTTCCACCAGTTGATGATCACCTCCCATACCTGTGTTTGCAAGGCGCCAGCTCACACCTAGCTGTGGCACACTACAGAAATGCAAGGTCCCAAAGGAACTGCGTGTTCCAGCAAGCTGGGACAAGACATCGGTACCATCTTCATCACTCCCTCATGAGCATGACCACGCCAAGAATTAATAGAAGAAATAGCTACTTCAGCTTTTTCAGCTATCTACCCCAAAGTAACTTGTTAACACCTCTACCTGTATCTGCAAAGAAAATAATTGCACTTTTATATTGTAGATTGCTTCATTCTTTTTTTTTCATGTCCAATTTATCTCAGAAACACTCTTTTGACAGGGAATTTTATCCGGAAAAAAAATTTTGCCACCCAGTATTAAATCCCAGACTTTTTATCCTTTCTAATGGTACCCAGTTTTTAATCTGGTAAAGAATTTACACAGCTTTCAGAAACAGGTTCTCTCAAACACTGCACCAGTAGATGTTACTTGGGGTTCATACTGCTCTGCATTTCACACCTTGTCAGTTGAATCCAGTTGCCATACGTTTTTCCTGGGCAAATGTTTTCTAAACTGTGAGAGGGGAAACCATACAGAATTTGCTTCATACAGCTAATTCTTTACAAGTCACTTTGTCCATTGCGCGTTTTCTATTTCAAAAGCTGGGGTTTTTCAAAATGGGTTTACTTTTTAAGTAAGTGCACTTCAACAAAGGAACAAGTAAGATGCACGTTACTGATATTTCAGGTCACCACTAATACAGGGTATTTCAGGCTGTAAGAGCATACATGTTCAAGAACACGAGGGTTAGTTTATGTTAGAAATGGTCCTTGCAAGAGGGGTTGTAATCATCGTTAAGGTATAAAGTGCAAGTTATTGGTCTGGGCAAGCCTTCCAGCGCAGATGGGCTGCCCCTGAAGTCAGAGATTTTCAACCAGCTGAAGCAAAAAACAATTATTTCCCACTTTGCCCCTGAGCATTTAGAACAAAACAAATAAATGAAATAAATCTCTCATTGGTAGTGAAGTGAAGTGAAGAAATACTCAATGCTAGTAGAAACTCTGCACAGGAACAAACACTATGTGCCTAGTTTTCTAAGTAAAAGTAGTCGTCTGAAAAAAAGATACATACAATTTAAATAACTATATAAGTAAGGCTAGAGAGCTTACAAAATATTTTTGCAATCAAATGCAGAAAGGGGTGTAATTTTTTTTCTTATGCAGACTACGTTAATATCCTTCACCACCTTATTGCCATTTAAAACTTTCAAGCACATAGTAATATTATTTTGAACTAGGAGACTATTTATCATTCTCAAGGTCAGATGCTTATCTGCAACCAACCAGACTTTAATCAGCGCCACTGCTCTGTGAGAATAAACATCTCAGACTGTGGATTCTCTTTCATACTATGAAGAAAACATGAGGGTGGGAAACTTGATCTCTCCTGAATTCTATAAAAGCACTTGTAGTTCCCTGTTACTGGTCTCTATCATTTGATTATAATTTTTTCTCTTCTCCTGCTTTTCATGTTGTCATTGATCCCATAACAAACTTGCTCTAAGTTTATAAACATCTACACTAAACACCCTTTTTCGCTGTCATAAACATTGCAGTGTTTACTCATTTTCAGAGCAAAAGATACCATAGTCTATTTTTAATTTACATTCTGCAATGGAAGTATTTCAATATCATTGGCCATGGACCCCAGAACTCCAGACAGGAAATCACGGAGACATCTGAAGCCTGAGATGCTAACGTCTACAAAAAAATTATTTATTCTTATTTTTACTAAAAGAGTGCTGTACAGAGTTAGAGCTAAGGGACAAAAATACCCTATCAGTCCAAACATGTCAAGCGTTTGTAAATTCAATGACTGTTGAAAAAAAACCCTATTGGCTAAAAATTATGAATTCAACTTAAAACTAACCCAGTTCTCAACACCTAAAAATTTGATACTGGGAAACTGTTCTATGTGAAGTATTCATAAAATAGAGAAAAAAAATTAAAATACTGCAAATAAATTATGAATTATTTTCTCAGCTCTTTTTAGGACACCAAGTGATGTGCTTTGGTGTCTCAAAGTTTTCTCTGCTTTAAACATAAAACATTATCATATTTTAAAATTTAATGAAGAAGTCATAAAGATATTACAAAGGATCTGTGAATAATAGTTACTTCAAAAGTATTTTAGGTAGGTAAAGTTTAACATTGGCTTTAAAATAAGTAGTTTATCATTTGCCAACAAAATCGCCTACCTTCTGCTGGTAAGACATTTTCTTTTGGGCAAGATGTATTAAATTCTAGGGAAAATACATAGTTTGCAAAATTATTTCCCAAAGTATATCCTGACATCTGCTTCCAGGCCTCATGCTTTGATGTGCCAGCAACTACATTTCAAATATTAACAGCAAAATATTTTTCAACCTTTATATATTAGTAGAGAAAGTATCACTATAGGATTACCAGTATTCATACACTTTTTTGGGAATTTGCTATTTGACGCTGATCTTACCTGTTCTTCATGCCTCTCTCTAACTAAATACCCGTGCCATCCATATGCATCTCTGACTAAATACTAATTTTTTCTAATATCCAATCTAAACCTCCCCTGGTACAACTTGAGGCCATTTTCTCTTGTCCTGTTGTTTGTTACTAGCCAGAAGAGACCAACTCCCACCTCGCTACAACCTCCTTTCAGGTAGTTGTAGAGAGCAATAAGGTCTCCCCTCAGCCTCCTTTCCTCCAGGCTGGACAACCCCAGTTTCCTCAGCCACTCCTCATAAAACGTGTGCTCCAGACCCTCACCAGCTTCGTTGCCCTTCTCTGGACACGTTTCAGCACCTCAATGTGCTGTAGTGAGGGGCCCAAAACTGAGCACAGTATTTGAGGTGGGGTTTCACCAGTGCTGAGTACAGGGGGACAACCACTTCCCTAGTCCTGCTCACCACACTATTCCTGATGCAGGCCAGGATGCTGTTGGCTGCCTTGGCCACCTGGGCACACTGCTGGCTCATGTTCAGCTGGCTACCAACTGTCGACCAACATCCCCAGGTCCTTTTCCACCAGGCAGCTTTCCAGCCACTCTTCCCCAATCCTGTACTGCTGCATGGGGTTGTTGTGACCCAAGTGCAGGACCCGGCACTTGGCCTTGTTGAAACTCATACCATTGGCCTCAGCACATTGATCCAGCCTGTCCAGACCCCTCTGAAGAGCCATCCTGCCCCCAAACAGATCAACACTCCCGCCCAACTTGGTGTCTTCTGCAAACTTACTGAGGGTGCACTCGATCCCCTCATCCAAGTAGTTGATAAAGATATTAAAGAGAACCAGCCCCAATACTGAGCCCTGGGGAACACCACTTGTGACCTGCCACCAACTGGATTTAACTTCATTCACCGCCAGTCTGGCCATCCAGCCAGTTTTTAACCCAGCGGAGCATATGCCCATGCAAGCCACAAGCAACCAGTTTCTCCAGGAGAATGCTATGGTAAACGGTGTCAAAGGCTTTACTAAAGTCTAAGTAGACAACATCCATAGCCTTTCCCTCATCCACTAAGTGGGTCACCTTGTCATAGAAGGAGGTCAGGTTTGTCAAGCAGGACCTGCCTTTCATGAACCCGTGCTGACTGGGCCTGATCACCTGGTTGTCCTAAATGTGCCAAGTAATGGCACTCAGGATAATCTGCTCCATAACCTTATCCGGCACTAAGGTCATACTGACAGGCCTGTAGTTCCCCGGATCCTCCTTCCGGCCCTTCTTGTGGATGAGCATCACATTTGCTAACCTCCTGTCAACTGGGACCTCCCTGGTTAGCCAGGACTGCTGATAAATGATGGAAAGTGGCTTGGTGAGCACTTCCGCCAGCTCCTTCAGTATCCTTGGGTGCATCCCATTTGGCCCCATAGACCTGTGTGTGTCTAAGTGGTGTAGCAGGTCACTAACTAATCATAGCACCAAAGCCATCTATTCTCCCTAGCAAGCCTTCATTTCAGACCATTAAATTTATATCCATGTACCTGAAAAACAAAATATTGGGATGTGGTTGAAAAATTGCTTCTAGACAAATATTTTAGATATTAATAATTTATTATGACTGTTGTTTAAATTTTGTATATTGCACTATCCTTTATTATTTCTTAATTATGTTTTAGCAACAGCAAGTAATTAATTTTCATCATACTTTTCTACTTGAAAGACTTCAGGAACCTAAAGGCATTCTGTGAAAGCTTTGAACTTTTGATTTCCTTTGTACTTTCCATTTCTCTCCATATTCTGCTGGTTCACACTTACATATTGAAAGATATAGCAAAAAGGTCACAAGTAAAAAAGACAGCTCCAGCAGCGCTAAAAACAATAAAGTATAGGAGTAAACAGAATGAAAAGTAAATCTTTATAAACATAGTTCATGAAGGCAACAGAGACTGCTGTTGAAACAATTTACTAAATTGCTCTTTAGTGACACTGTTGTCACTAAAGCTTACATCTCATCTCCATAGCCACTAAACTGAACATCCTTGGCATTCCAGTTTTCCAAACCACAAGCGAAATTAATTCTTGAGTGGACTTAAATTACTAAGCCCCGACGTTTTGCAAATTTCCCCAAGAATCTCATAGTTTTCAAATGAGAACTTTTCCTTTTATTCATTATAGACTTCTTGGAAACAGAAACCATTAACTATTCCCAACCAGGACTGTTATTTTGTATATAAACAAGTAAAATCACCCAAGTACCTTAAATTTTAGTCTTCTAAAAGGAAAAAGACACTGACTTTATTTCAGATCATCTCCAAACAGCCATGACTACATGATACCCAGGTGGAATAATCAGCTTTCTGTAGCAACAGTTCAACAAAGCATATGTAATATCTTCCAGAAATATTATTTAGGAACAGGGTGTAGTTTTCAAACACCAATGGCAAGACTTGACATTTACATACTTTACTACGGATCACTGTGGGTGATATACTTACGGTGATGTAGTGTACTATCTTAGCTGTATTTTGTATATTGTTTAATTTAATAGTGTTACTTTTAATACAGAACATGTGCCCAGCTATAGTAATGATCTACTGGTGTTGTTACTTAAGCATTTAAAAAAATCAGCATCAGTAATATTAACAGCAATACTATACATTTTTTTCATGAATTTATAAAAAAAGCAGTCAGGTTTCAAAGAATTACAAAAGGTAATTATTAAGCAGCAAATTGGTCTATTGCCAACAGTTTGCTTTTTCAGTGCCAGTCAAGAAATGACACATGGACAAAAGCAGACAGGCCGCTAGTGGGCAACCGGCTAAGCGAACAAAAAAGAGGACAATGCTAAAACAATCAAAGTCAGTGTTTACCATGTCAGGCTGTTGATGGGTTCCTAAGGAGATTCAAGGACTTAAGAAGGAAAGGTGACAAGAAATCTTAGTATTGATAAATGCAAAGGAAGAGGCAATAGTGGTAATGTTGGACTTGCTGATCTTCTCTCTGAAACAGACAGCAGAATCCTACATAGAGAAGGAACTGAAAGCAGGAGGCAGAAAAAGTGATGTATGCATTAAAGGCCACTTTAAATTATTTCAGGTATGAATATCCAAATGAGATGCCACCGTTGTATATGCAGAATATTGTTTCTGGCCTATGAGGAAATAAGGTCACACACCGTTCCTCCCTGTGAAGGTGCAGCTGGTGTGGTTTTGTTCATACCGCTAACCACAAAAAGGCACGCTTGTTTGCTGCTGGCTTCTTCTGCAAGACCTGTCCCACTCCACAAACAGAACTCCAGGGCTCTGACAGGACAGGAGTAAGCTCGTGGAGGAACGAGCACAACCAGCAGGAGTGTAGCACTGCTCCGGAGAGAAGGAAGCTGCGCTCCCGAGGACAAGCAGCAAGCGCTCACAGCGGAAAGGGCCGCCGCAGTCACTGAAATAACATCCTTGCCTGGAAGTTAGATCAGCGCAGCTGGGACGCATTGAGCAACTCAATATAAGTGCTTCTGCATCATGGGATTTGGTTTCAGAATTCTCTGAATTCAAGAATAATTTTGAAACAAGAGTGATTATTCCCCAACCAAAACATGCTGTTCTTTCAACGGCCCGTGTTTTCATTATAGGCGTTTATTGCGCCTGCTGTGCTGAAGAACAAGGCATATGATGATATCATAGCCAGCTATATTTCTGCCTACATCATCTGTCATTGACTGGATCTTTCAGTTCCCCAAATTCAGGAAACTGATGAGGGTACTGCTGTCCCCACGGCTGAGCTCTGATGAATTACTGAATGCTACAACATTTGCCATTCCTTCAACTACATGTTGTGAAGTCTGTGGTTCATGTGTGCAGTACTTCATCATCATCCTCGGCCAGATCATGCCATTCTACCTGTAGCAAGTCTGGATATTCACTTCCCTCCTTGGCCAATCAAGTTCTAGACATGACCACCACATATCCACCACCAGAACATGTTCTCTCTGAGCGTTAAGAGGAAAAACTGTTTGAAAAATTATTCAGAAGGGGAAAATCACATCACTGTTCTTGAAGAAGAATATTGAGTAATCTTAGCCATGTTGCAGCATATCCAAAAAATTCTGAGTTTGAAAGCATATCCAGAAGAAAGTGATAAATGAGTGTATCACTAGACAGGTTATTCTGTGTGACATCCAAGAAGCTGTTGTCTCGAATCTGTGTTGATGCCACTGTGTTTTTCAAAAAAGAACCCCCAGACTGTGGCAGACTCTTACTTGAAATGAGTCAAGATCACAAACACCTACTGTAGCAGTTTCTGCTCTTTGTCAGGTGTGACTAATGAGTTACCAGGTCCTGTCATATCCAGCAACAGACCTGCATTTCTAATGAATTCGAGGACTTTGCCAAAACTTCACTCATTTAAGTTATCACCATCAAATGATCAGGCTGAATAAATGACGCAGACAATTGCAAGTGCCTTATAAAGAACTCCTAAGGGAGACTGGCCAACAAGGCTTGTCAGATCCCTCACCCGCAGCAGGTCATGTCCACAGCTGGGCAACGACAATCTCTGAGCAGCAGGGCTGCAACGCTGACTCCACCTGCATCGCTGTTGAATGTACAGGGTTTTATTCCACCACTGAGTGGCCTCAGTTCACAGCCCGATTCTCCTTATTCTTGTCACTCAAGAGAGACACATTACTGCTATGCTCGGAGTACGTGGAGAATTGCAGTCTTCCAAAAAAAATGCCCAGTTGAGGAAGTATTGCAGATATATGCTACATGTCCATGTTGTAGAGATGGGTATTTCATACAAGGAGAAGGAATATTTATGTATCAGGGAGACAACAATTTTGGCTGATAGAATGAAAGTTTACACAGCATGTAGGGAGAGGCAGATG
This sequence comes from Anarhynchus alexandrinus, assembly GCA_008711295.1. Lineage (NCBI taxonomy): Eukaryota > Metazoa > Chordata > Aves > Charadriiformes > Charadriidae > Anarhynchus > Anarhynchus alexandrinus. The sequence goes on along the minus strand of VUYV01000009.1, from coordinate 551,111 downwards.
GAAGAGGTAAAACTGGATTTAAAAAATGCCCCAGAAACCTCCTAGATAGACCAGGCAGTAGGGGCGGGAAATAGGAAGTTATACATACGTAGTATGTATAGTTTTGCATGCTGTAAGCAATTGTACAACTGCTGACCATCTCAGTGGGGGTACAGAGCTGACTATGCATGGAATTACCCTGAACAGATGTTTAAGCTTCATTGCACATGGGTTAATCACCAAGTTGCTATAGTAAAGCAGCTCTGTGGATCTGTGGCAGAGCCACTCCTGTCATCAATGGCCGAGGTCCTGGCTAAGATACGAGACTAGAGGTGGGGAGGTTTTATTTACACTACTGCAGCAAACCTGTCAGCGTGTGCACTACCAGTTTCAAAGAATCTGGGAGCACAGGACAAAAATTTTAGAACCGAGGTTGTGGTTCTTTCACATGATCTGGTTTAGAGGAACCACAGACTGTCCAGAGGATTTGTATTCTTCTTCTGTGGTTATGGTGTTGAACATGGGAGTACTTGGGGCAAGCGAGGAGAGAACACCATCTCTTCCAATTCCCACCCACTTTTTCTTTCAGTAAGGGGCCTCCGCCAAATGTGCACTGATGAGAGATACACACATTTCAGCCCCCTATGGTTTCAGAGCCAGGAGGGATGAGTGGAATTTAATGCATGCCTCTCTACCAGCTGTTGGCGGGCAGGAGCTCATTGCACAAATAAGCAGACAGAAACAACAGACGTAAGAGCAAATCAAGACACCTGTGCCAAACCCTGTAGCAGGCTTGAGGAGTTGCAGCTAAAGGTGAAGACACAAGTACTGAGAGTGAGTACAAGAAAGAAGGAATAAAAGTCATTGTTTGGAAGGGTTGTTATTGATGGAAACTTTTGATAAGATTTATATCTTTAAGATTTTTTGGGGGGGCTGCTCCTAAAGACTGGGGAAAAAAAAGTGAGGATCGTGGTCCAGGGTCCTTCACAGCTCTTAATCCACCTCTGTCTTCTCCCTCTTTCTCCACCCTCCTTCTCCTATTCCTGTCAGCTTGGCCATGCCTTGTACACTTATAGTGACACCTTCATGGTATGGAGCTTACCAATTTGCTGGGGCAGCGTCCATAAGGTGAAGCTGATCAGTAAGAACACAGTCTGATCCTCACCACGTAACTGCTGACACAGAGCTGCATCTCTGCTTTCTGTGTGTTTTGTGCACACTTTACAGGCTTGTGCTGTATTACACAATTTGGTGAGCCTAAAGGAAGCGGTATTACTTGAGGTCTCTCAAGTACGTCTTGTGTATAGGGAAATTAGCCCGTCTGGTCTGAAGCAGCTGCATAACGATCAAATGTAGGCACTTAGCTTGCATGAGGTGTTTAATTGCATCATAGAAAGTTAATTTCCCATCTTTCCGTCTTTGGACTGAAGCAACTTAAACCTTCTTAAAATCAAGACAGAGGAAGTCTTAAAACACACAGTCAACGGGAGGTTGCAAATACATGTGCTGGTTGGGTACTCTTGAGGGCAGTGTTAGTAGATTGACCTTAATGGGAGGGAAGGGCGCAGAAAGGCGTAGAAACGTAGTAAACCAATTATTTTTACCAACAGTTCATGGGAATGGGAAGACTGAGGTTGGAAGAGTAGTCGCTAATGCTGACAGGCTGTAAGTAGAGATGGAAGAGAAGAGGCAGTTAAACAAATGGGCATAGATGAAAGGCAGCTGGTTAAGGTTGGGAAGGACGATGATTCAACAACTGAGAGCTATTCAGCAAGAGACAATCTTTGTGAACACACAGCTCAAATGAACTTTTTATTTGTACACTTGAAAAAAGTGTGAAAATAGGTCACAACTGCAACAGCCTGAAGTAGCAGGGGAAAGATGAGCAAAGCACGTTCTGCTGTGAGGCAGAGTCAGAAGTCTAAAATCTGAGCAGATGTATGAGTGTGAATTACCAGTGAAGTGCTCTCATAACAGAAATAAGTGTCTATATCCTCCCTCCATTCTTCTTTTTATATATAATCATTTGGTAAAGATTACAATGAAAGTGTCTAAGAAATTGAAGACAAATAGTTCAAGAGCAGAAACTTTACTGACTTACTAGTGGTTGTGTGCTGGTAATGAGGAATTCCATAAACTAAAGATTTAAACGTGAAACACCTTATCTTTATTGCCATATGTTCCAAAAACAAATGCTACCTATGGTCTTATTAGCAACATCAAAGCTTTTGAAATTTTTGTGGAAGTCTTACATTTTCTATTTGGCTCAAAGACACAGAGGAAGGCTCTTCAAAGCCTTTAGGAGTATATCACAAGCACAGTTACATATATTAATAAGAAAATGCCCTGGCCTTGTAACAAAAAGATGAGCTTGCACATTATAGCCAAGTCCAATAGGTTGAATTACAGGTGGACTAATAGGCAAAAATACTAATACCAGCTTATTTCCATTTCAACAGGACCCTGATATTGCATATTAGATGAAAAAGTTGGAAATCTTTCAAAGAAAAATTTGCTTGGTATTTTAAAAGCAACTATCATTTTAGCTTATTATGTGGAACTAAAGGCCAGAGGAAAAGATTACTATTCTAAATGCTCTTCTTTTTTTTTCTTACTCAGATACTCTCTGGCAGAAATGCTGAAAATGTAGATTTTAACCTTTCAGATATCTACTTCACATGATTTCACTGAGTGTAATATTACACTGTCTCTATTCTCTGTGAGGCAGTTGATGATGTTGATGAAACAAATGGCATCTTATGATTACAGAGGTAATGCCACTGAATGACCAAGAATTCAATTAGAGACATTTCACAGAGAGAATCTGAAAGATTTCAAAGCTTTAACTCGGTAGGTAAAGTCATTCCGGACAGAATGTTTTGACACATTGTTATTTCTGTCACAGAAGTAAATGAAAAACTTAAAACTTTTTACAAGAAGTGGAAGCTTGATTAGATCTGGAATATAACTCAAGCATCCTGGAATATAACTCAAATATAAATGACTATGCTAAGCATTTTAAATGTTGTTGGGGTTTTTTTTGTAAAAAAAAATGTAGTTCAAAAACTACATATTAGTAGTACAATTTACAGTTGAATTTAATTTAAGAGCAACATGAGTAAGTCTCATAAGTGGATTTCCATTATACTATTCCTAAATGACTGTGTCTAATATAGTCTATAAATAGAAAGCCAACTCACAAAGCACAGATTGGGCTTTGTAGTTGAGAATCAATGGGTCTGGCAGTGCCAATGATGCCTTCTGTTAGAATAAAATATAGTTCACAGCCAAAAATTACATATGGGAATATATGTGTATAATTGCCACTCCGAAACTCATGGCATGTTACAGTAAAGCATTGAAAACAACCAATGAAAATTTTAAAATTCCGAATGTAGATGTGAAAATATCATAAAGTAGGACTTAATTAATACTTTTTGTGAAAGGGATCTGAAATAAAACTGTGAAATTTAAATCTCATGCTACTTCCTATTTATTGCACCTACTTCACATAAAATTCTAAAGTGGACAGTCTTATCAATTTTGCGCAGAAGAATTACATTGCAGGAATGGTTTAAATTCACTTTGCACCAAAAGCCCAAGGGGAGCAAAACGTCTAAGTTAGTAGTAGGAATGTCTTTTTGCCACCAGAAGAGATAATGAATCCTATTACTAAAACGCAGCAGTAAGCCTAATTTTGAAGTCACATATAAGTTATAACTTTAAAATTAGCATTTTTAATTTTATCCCTACTTTTAATATAGTTTCCTAGCAAATTGGTACATAAAAAATGTAAAGAGGAAACAGCAGGCAACAATCAACTCTTGATTATGCGCGCTCAGACTCTGAAGGGGTTGGATAACCTGGGTAACCCGAAACCACGTATAATACAAGATAGACACGGAATTCGGCCATAAGAACACACAGCAAGGGTGCAACGGGAAAAGGGCAGCGCTGCTGCTGAGTGCGGAGCAGGGAGATCCCCCAGCTGGCACCCGGCAAGCAGTCGAGAACATATTGTGCGCTCAGCCTGGGCATGCCTGCGCTCCTCCTGGAATGAAACCAGCTCATGCAGAGCCAGCTCCGGTGCCTCCGCGTCAGCGGCACACTTAACCCTCAGACTGAATAATTCATCCTTCGATAATCAAGAGTTGACTGTATCTGCATGAGCTGAGTCCATTTATTAAACATGTCACCTGTAACTGTGGCTACAACACGCAAAGGGAAGTTTTCCCGTGCCATGTGCTGTCTATTGAACGGGATTCAAATGTTCAGATCACAGAATCACAGAATGGTCAGGGTTGGAAGGGACTTCTGGAGATCATCTAGTCCAACCCCCCTGCCAGAGCAGGGTCACCTACAGCAGTTGCACAGGATGGCGGCGAGGTGGGTTTTGAATGTCTCCAGAGTGGGAGACTCCACCACCTCTCTGGGCAGCCTGTGCCAGTGCTCTGCCACCCTCAAAGTAAAGTTCCTCCTCATGTTAAGATGGAACTTCCTATGTTCAAGTTTGTGCCTGTTACCTCTTGTTCTATCACTGGACAACACCGAAAAAAGACTGTTCCCATCCCCCTGGCACCCTCCCTTTAAGTATTTATAAGCATTGATAAGATCCCCCGTCAGTCTTCTTTTCTCCAGACTAAAAAGACCCAAGTCCCTCAGCCTTTCCTCGTAAGAAAGATGCTCCAATCCCCTAATCATCTTTGTAGGGCTCTGCTGGACCCTCTCCAGCAGTTCCCTGTCCTTCTTGAACCGGTCTTCAGTGCATTAGCTGCTTATTCAGTTTAAAAACTGTTAACATTTCTCATAACAAACTTTCACCCAGCATTATGGGTGTTGCCCTAGCCTGCCATTTTGCTACCAGCAGGTATTAATTTTTTACATAAGCTCAGCATGAAGAAGTAGTTTGCACAGAATCGACTAGAAGTACTTTCCTTCTACTCTACTTTTCTTCCTTTCTATTTCAAACACTTGAATTTATTCATGTAATTCCCCACCTCAGTTTTAACTCTGCAATGCACTACAATCTCCAGTTACTCATGTGCTTGTGTAGCCCTTATAAATGCTTTGCAGATTCGTATTTTCTTTGATTGTATTATGCTATATTTAAAGGAAATGGTAATCCCATATGCCCTAGCAGTAAATGTGAGCAGTAAATCATGTATTTAAGTGCACTAAAATCTTCAGGTTTCAGGGACTATAGAAGTTTAAAAATGTTATTACTAATACTCACCAAGAGAAATGAGACTAATTGCTGTTATACCTCCTCATAATATTATACTGCCATTGTCTGGTGGAGAACAAACTATGCTGGCAACCCATCTGTTTAGCTTCACTTAAAGGATCTAGAAACATTTTTACTACAAACTTTGTGAACAACTATCAAATATGCAGGATGACTGAAGCGTCTGCCTAGTTGACTGAATATTGTTTTAAAGTTACTTTTTATTTACTCCTGCAAAATGTAGAATTCTGACAGACTGCAACCGAGAATGCTCTTTTCACTCTAGCAAGTGCTAAATTTGTAACTTCCACTTAAAATTACTAATATTTAATAAATAATATAATTAGTACCATTCTTTAACACACAAAAAATATACTTTGCTTTTAAAACATTCAAATGTTCCAGAATTCTATGCAGCTATTTTTCTTGAATCAGTACATTAAGGTTCAATAACAATAAAATTCAAAAACAAGGCAACACGCTACTGGGTAAAAATTTACAGATCTATTTTGAAAACAGGATAATTTAGGGCCAAATGTACAATGTAAAGTCATTTTAACCCTAACGTATATAGCTGTATGGCTACCATAGTTAGTAGCACAGTTAAAAACGTAATTAGACTAATACTTTTGTACAAAGAAATATGCTGCTATTATCTCAGTGGGAGATAACCCTGGCCTTTAACTTGAAATAACTCAGCAAGTTACCTTCCTGATAAACAATGCAATATTAATATCACAGTTGGGAGCAGTTCTCTGAACACTCACAGCAGGTATCAAATTTGTTGCTCAATTTCTGTTGGAAATGTAGCATTGCTTTCTAATGGGTACCTTTAGCTTCAAGTAAGAGGAACAAGTAATAATTAAAGTAATTTTATATTACACAAAAGGACAAAACAATCCACAGAGCAGCACATATTAAATGATAAAAAGCATAAATGTTACAAATTATTCAAGTGACATGTAATGGTACCATGCAAGACTCTTAGTTATCAGTAATACACAAATAAGCACATAAAAATTGAAAAAAAAAAACCACACAAAGACTTGGGAAAACACTTGTGTATGAGTTCAGTTTATGCTGAGATTATAAGTCAAATTCCATGATACATTATGGTCTCATAGATAACCCACTTTTTTAAAAAAAAAAGTCCTCTATAAAAATATCAGTGACAATCTTAAGCGCTTTCTAGATTTTTGAAGAACAAGAAACAATGCTCTTGTGAACAGGAAAGCGTGTCTGACACTGTTATTTCTTCCACTTTTGAACACCACTAATCCTAACGTGACCACCCCACACCTTTTAGTATACCACAAGATGAGAGGTTTTCTTTGTGACTATGCACATTATTTGCTAACAGACTGAAAATCAAATGTAACACAGATGCGTAGTGGGCCACTCTGCTCAATTTCTAGATTATTCCAAATTGTATAACCAAGGAATTCTCTCGGAAAAACAGTAAACTGTACTTAACATGAGATTTTCATACCTTAACATAATTTTCAAATAGCAAGTTGTGATAAATGCCACTAAGCATTATGCTGTTCTTTTATTCTCAGACTAATTTTACCCATAGTTTATTTTGGCATTCATTATGGCTCCTCTTCCCCTTCTATCAACATGTGACATACAAGATCAGGGGTGGAGAGCACTGAAAAGCACAACAATGGAAAAAAATGTTTCCTGAGGAACAACAAAATTGCACTCAGAATCTGAAAACTGCTGATTTTGTCTCTGATGTTTATGATGATCACGTTGTAAGGAGTTTTGTTTTACAGTATTTAGATTTTTTTAAAAAGTTCCTTTTACATTGTTCGACAATTTCAAAGAGTAAGGAAATTTTATAGCTACCGAGTGCTCAGCAGTTTATGCACCAGAACAGTCAAAAAGAAACCTCTGAAATCCCACAGTCAGCTGCTCTTATCTGCAGTTGCTTTTAATTCTACATAAAATAAAGTGAGATTAATCAGAATGTCAGCTGTCCCGCCTGTCAGTATTAGCTGCTGATGGAATAAACACACCACAGAAAGTAGAGCCTGTGTATTGTAACATATTGATGTTTTGCTGCACAACAAAAAAAAAAACCCACAGTAAGTGATTTTGTGTTGCCTTTTATAGAATCCTTCTTCCCCAAATTCCTTTTATAAACTTAGCAGGTGTTGAGATCAGAGATATATATAGGTATAGATATAGACATAGATATAGACATAGATATAGATATAGATATAGATAGATATAGATGACATAGATATTGATAGATATAGATATTGATATAGATATAGATAAAAGACATCCAAAAGTTATTGTTAAAGGCCTCTATTCCTCAATATATTCCCTACATTTTTCAAAAATATCTGGTTTACATTCTTACAAAAATAATGCCAAGAAACCAAAGACGACTGTTGAAGCATCTGCACAGTATGACAAAAAAGACTGGATCAAAAGCAATATGTAAGTAACAACTAGAACCACATATCAAAGAAATATTTTGTAGAAAGGAGAGGAGAGCCACGAGGATGATCCGAGGGCTGGAGCACCTCTCCTATGAGGAGAGGCTGAAAGAGTTGGGGCTGTTCAGCCTGGAGAAGAGAAGGCTCCGGGGAGATCTTCTTGCGGCCTTCCAGTACCTAAAGGGGGCCTACAGGAGAGCTGGGGAAGGACTTTTTACTAAGGCACGTAGTGATAGGACGAGGGGGAATGGCTTCAAACTGGAAGAGGGCAGGTTTAGATTGAACATTAGGAAGAAGTTTTTCACTTTGAGGGTGGTAAGGCACTGGAACAGGTTGCCCAGAGAGGTTGTTGAGTCCCCATCCCTGGAGGTGTTCAAGGCCAGGCTGGACGTGGCCTTGGGCAACCTGGTCTGGTGGGAGGTGTCCCTGCCTATGGCAGGGGGGTTGGAACTCAATGATCTTCAAGGTCCTTTCCAACCTAAACCATTCTATGATTCTGTGATTCTATGAAATTAAACATAAAAAAGAAAAGTAACTTTGCATTCACTCTGGCCGTACTATCCTAGACCTCTTGGTTCAGAGGGCTGCAGTGTGGTTGCAACACGGTTGCAAAAAGACACAACAGCTTATTAAAAAAAAAAAAGAAGAAAAGAAAAAAACCCACCACCACCACCAAAATCCCCCAGAAACAGAACAGATCAAGAAAAACCTTCCAGACAAGAGAGGGTTCAGACAAGTCAATAAGCTAAGATCAGAATATCATAAAAAAAGAATTGCAGTAGTGTGAAATGTAATGGGGTCAAACGTAATACTACCAAGTGAACTGCTTGTTAGGCTAATGACAAGAAATGTCTCAGTTGGAGACAACAAAGGAAGAGAAAGATATGGCTATCTTAATCTGGTAAACTAATGTCTGCATGATATGGCTTTGTGAAAATAATGAATGTTATCCTAAAATGTGTAAATGCCACAGCAATGATAAAATCTCATTGAACGTACTCTATACAATTCTATCTTTCTTCAGAAAATGTAGTTAAACAGGATCAGATGCAGAAAATAAAGCTACTAGAAAGATCTGAGGAACGGCAACACTATCAAATAATAGTACATGACAAAATTATATCTTGCTCATCCCAGCAAACCAACACACAGAAAAAATACGATTGTTCTTTATAATGGAAAAAGAAGACCTATTTAAACTAAAGGAGTATCAGCACATAACAAAAAGAACGAATTGACTCTGACTAAAGCTAAGGCTGGACATTTTAAAGTGGTATCGAACCAACAAAAGTTGTGATAGTGGACAAAGTGATAGGTTTTAAATTGATACAGATGTATTAACAGGATGATGCACATTTACTTATTAAGGCAAAGGACTGGATCTGAGCATCTGGTACGTCACTCCCAGGCTTACATCCGACTTTCCTACAAGCCAACCAGTATGGCTGAAAGTTGCAGAGAAAGCGCAATAAAACAGAAAGCTGAAGATGTCTCACTGGGTTACCAGAGGAAACCTGTTATTTTATTTTTACCCTTGGTTTTAAGATACAGAATGTATTCCTAAATGAAGATTGAGAGAGCAAATAATCCACCTCATCCAACTCTTTGTGCTATTTGATTACTAATTATATTTTTTTTCTTTAACAAAATCTTTGGGTAGTATTTGCGTTACGTGACTTTTCCTACAAAAGGAGATGCAGGATTGTATACAATCAGGGTTCACCACTAACCTGCAGGAAGGAAGACTGCTCCTGCACAAGAGGAAATAAAGGCACTGTCACTCCACTCCCACACAGCTGCAATAGAAATAACTGAGAATCTCTAATCTCTGCAGACCGCATCATAATGAGTGTGATCAATTGTATTTTAGCTCACAGAAATAAAATTATTATTGTGGCCCATTAATTTACATACACTTTAAAGTACGTAAAAAATGCATCAGATTGTGACTCCTTGTCAGACCTTAGTGGGATCCAATCCTTCATACTCCTTCTCAGCAGAACTACTTAAACAATTACGAATGTGCAGTTTTGGGGCCCGCTGCTCTATTTCCAGGAATTACACCAGCCCCACAGGTATTACTTTTTGAGAGATTTCACTCCCAGAGAACAGAACATCAATAAGGTGTATCCTTATGCCACCAGACAGGCAACACATATTGGCAATTTTGAAACACAAAGATATGAAACACAAATAATTAAGGAAAAGAAATAGGATTTCAAACCTTATATATTATGCTAAGTTTTTCATAAGGAATCTAAAACAAAATGAAGCTAAAGGTTGCAGCTTTCTTCACTATGCTCTTCCATTCAATACAGTAGATGAATAAAACTTTTATGACAATGAGAAGTTAAATTGTCTATACACAGACTGCCACCGAACACTACTGCCTTCATGGCACGTCACACTGATTGCTGTTCATATTGCCATGACAAGTCAGAACCCAGCAAAACGTGAAGCAAAACTCATGATGCCAAACTGATCTATTCATACCAGACAACAGAACCATGCAATAAAATCAAACCTTTGCAAATACTCTATACGTGTTACTATGGAAACCTAATAAGCAGTTCTTTCTTTTCAGACAGTCCGTTTTCATTTGCTAGAAAATCATATTTTAAAGTACTTCAGGAAGATCCAAAATATTTTGTAAGATGGAAGGAGGACTGCGGTAATATTTCAGATTTCCTTTTCCAAAAACCATCATACTCGGAAACAAGTTCCACCCTCCAGCCATGGAAAGGAGAATTACAACCTCAGAGTACTAACCTGATCAGAGATTCAGCAACCTCTGCCTAAAGAATTTTGGCAAACAGTTCAAATAAAAATTAATGTCATGGCGCCACCCAAATGATTTAAAAAATGTAAACAGAAAGGAGGAACAATATATGATATACAGTTTGTAAACGGAGGAAAATCTGTGATGAGATTTGGAAAGAATATGGGGACATTAAGATTTTGTCTCTTTCTTCACTGTATCATACAAAAATCTGTCGCTGTTTTGAGGGATTTTCAATCTGTCTCTCTCATACAGTAAATAAATAGCAATTAGTACTGAAAGGTATGGATTGAAGCTAATGGAACAGAATGTTTTAGGGTGGATATTCCATTTTGCAAGATTTAATTCAGCCGATACTTTAAATGTCAAATAGTGAAGCGAGTACATTAAGAATCGAGATGATAAAATATTAGGCATGTCCATCAAATCCAACACGGATGTACGTGTGAATACATTGTGTTCTGGGGTTTGTACGACCAGTTGATCAATTAAATCATCCTCAGCCACTTAGAAAACGGAAAAGATTTCTCTCACCTTGCCTTGCTCTTGTTTTCAGCTTCCTATGTCTGCTCTGACTTTTTGTTTTTAAAAAGTATCTCAGGTCCCTTCCTGCGGACACCACCTCGCTTTGCCCATGCCAGCCCCCGGAGAAACAGTGCTGCCCCAAGCCACTGACACCCACTGCATTCGGGTCTCGGAATGGGAGGAGCGGGGGCGAGGCGTGAGCTGCGCAGCCAACGACAACACCCAGCATCCCAAACTGAAGACGGTCAGTAACCAGCTCCCAAAAGAAGAAAAAGAGTAATTTTAATAGCGGTAACTGGGTTCCTCAGGACCAGCAATTTTGGGTATTTAAATTAAAATGCCACTTCTGGTTTTGCCTCCTGTCTGTATACAGTGCTGTGATCATTCCAGATAAATATCCGGTGTCTTTTGTTGTTGACTTCTTAAGAAATGGCATGATTGAATATGATGTTCCCTTCCCCCTCAAACAATTCCTCTTGCATTTCAATGCCTCGTGATTCTCTTGCCATCTTTGTAGAGAACAGTGTTTGCCATAAACACTCAGTTTAATATTAAATTTCACAAAGTTAAAATGACAGTGAGGCAATGCTAAAATTACACACCTAAAACTGGAAAACCAAGTCTACCAAATACAAGATGGGGAATTAAAAAAAGCTGATGGATATTAATTTTTAGGATAGCCTTTTTCGTGATTTTTTAAATAAAATAATTTTCAAGTTGGGTAAAATTGTCCACTTCCCTTTTAATTTCTTAGAGACAGCTTTAAAGAGGACAAAATTCATTACATAATTATGTAGCAATATTAGCACAGAAAGTATTGCATTTCAGTTTTATAAGTTATTGCCTCTAACAGGGGGAAGGACATAAATCTACCTCACTACCTTTGCTTCTACTATTATGTAGTACATTTACATAAATTGTGGTGAACCTCTGAAATGAGGCAGAAAGTTTAAAAACTGCAACAAACAACAGAATGGACAAAAATATAGATTCTAAAATCTTACTAGCTGTTATTTCATCTTTTTGCCTTTTTGTGTGTGTGTGTGTGTGTGTTAAGAAATAAAAATGCATAAAGCTTTACTTCTTGGGTGCTGTAAGGGCAGCCACAATTTACCACACATACCACCCTTTGAGCAGTACGTCCTGCCAGTGGTCAGGTCTTTGCGTAGAAAGGTGACATAACTGCTCTCCATCTGAAGGAAACAGGCATTTGCTAAATGAAAAAAGGATGGCTAAATGTGGATTTCCAAATAACAGGAGCAACCACAGCAAGCATGGGAAATCAGAGCGCCAAACACTCGCCTTGCTGGACCTGCTGCCAGCATCTGCCTGCACAGTGGGAAAACATTCACCGGAGAGCTGGGTTGGTGGGACCTCAGACATCCCCATGAGTGTTGCTGCCCATCAGCTGCTTTCTTCAATTTTTTAGAAAGGAGGCTGCATCCCATGAGAAATTGTCCTCGTGTACACAGCGAGGGATCTGCACATGTCACCAACTAAGTGTGTTGCCTCTGTGATTAATCCAGGACAGTTAAAATAGTGTGCAAAATGCTAATTTGGCTGTTGTTGTAGATCCCCCGGCAGAACATATTCACAGAAGCTCTGCAGACTACAGCAGAAGTTTCTCACTTCTCCACTTCCATCTGAACCTTCTCTCTAGCAGCCAACTTGGCTTTTCAGCTGGACTGAGGATTTGAATCTACAGCAGCCACCAAAAGCAGTGAGTGGAAGTGAAGGATTTTGAGTATGCTGCAGAATTTTACTCATGAATGTAGTAAAATAAGCATGAAATCATGTATTTGAGCCCCTATTTTAAAACACATGAATTGAAAGAAAAGGAAACAAAAAAGGAAGCATGGCATTTTATAAAGAAAATACCAATCTCTTATCTCTATTATGCCACCCAAAGAACTTGCATTGATTCGGAACAGCATGCGACCATAGGAAGTAATAGTTAAGGAATGGAAACAAGGGAACCAGCTGTTTTCCTTATGTCTGGCAGGATGGAGATGAGAAAACAAAGACAATTAAGAAACAACCGAAGCTGCTGTCTTTTAAAGGTTTTAACTTTGCTAGAAATGAAATAAAATGCGACAGAGTGGACTACATGTTAAAAAACCCTATGAATACAGTCTTCAATTGCTGGTAGAACAATGTATTCCATTTAGAAGCAATTATATAAAGAAACAACAATTTTAATTTTTTTTTTAAATAAAGGTAATTAAAGAAACAAAAAATAGAGCTAGGCCAAAACACCAGTGGACATTAATAGTAACAACAAAAAAAAATATTTCAAAATGCAGACAAATATCAAAACTGAGAAAAGAAAGGTAAAAGAAAAATGGTATCACAGTGGAAAGGATAATTCATATATAAGCCTCTGAAGAGGAAGATGATGGCAAAAGAATTAAAAAAGCTGTATAGGTCCAGGTAAAGGAGAAAAAGGCAAAAATCAGGAGGGCAGTAGGAGTGCCTAATAAATATTTTGCAAGAGTATCTATGACAAGAAAAGACATTCAAAACTGAATTTATGATAGCATTCTTTTCCCAAGTCCAATGAGACAGAAGGATATCTTCTAGATGACGGTTGGAGTAATCCAAGTGCAGTCCACAAAACTTGACTAATAAGTGATTGGATGGCACAAAAGCTGCAACGAGGTATGCTAACATTAATTTAGCAAGAGTAGCAGTGCTGTTGTTCCTGCTGTGGAGATGACATTTCAGTATCAGAAGGAGGCAAGAAAAATATTGGGGAGGGGAAGCAGTAGTACAAACCCATAAACAACACTGTCTAAAGAGAAAAACCCAAATGTTTTCTTCATGAATGCCAGATTATCAAAACTGGACAGACTTGACATTTTGTTTGTTTTGCTTTTTCAAAAACACAGCCACATTAAATCCAAGAAAATAGTCTTGAAGAGCACATTGCCTTTTTGAGGACATAAAGTTTGAATTATGCGTGTTAACATTTAACAAGTAAGGGCAGTCCTTATGCTTACAAAGCCTGATTCTTGAAAGCAAACCTACTCCTTACAATTAAATCATGGATATGAATAAAGACAAGTCATCTGGGTGGTTTGAAGCATCCTGTCATTCATTTGTTCTTCAGATCTAATCAGAACTGCCATGTGAGCAAGATAAAAATCTCCTATTAGAGCGAGTTGCTCTTGGCTTGCATGAACAAAAAGAAGAGGGTTCCTATTGCTTCCCAAAGTGCTGGGCATAGCTGTTTAAAAAAGTGAAAACAGCTACAGAACGACTGATGAGATAATCAGATTTTAATGAGACTCTCCAATTATTTTTAAAATATAGATGTCATGTTCCTTTGGTACTTACATTAAAAGTTTACAAATTACCTTTCTTCTTTTTAACTGGAATTTGATCTGCATGCTGTGCAGATTGGTTAGAGGAGTCTCTGAAAATGATGTTATTTTAATGCTAAAGAAACTCTAGCACCGGGGTACTCAGTGGGCCCCTATATCTCCGAATACTGTATATCATCCAGTCTGTGAAACTGTGTGCTCAGGCAGACTGAAACTCTGGAAGGAATTCGCTTACTCTCCATATGACTTCCTTTTTTCAGGCTTCCCAAAGAACTGTACAAAGGGAAAATCCCAGTCTGTCATCTGACCACAAGATGAAGAAGAACCAAACGAAGACAGAACATACTCCCCCCCCCAAACCCAACAACAAACCTCCCAAAATTCAAATTTCTGCATAACACTGTTCATGTAAATACTCATTTTTTCTCAAGACACCTCATACCTTTTTCCTCAAACAACTCTGTGTCACGCTTCCTACTGACATGAAGAAGCCTAATTGGAAAACATGTTTCTGTTTTATGAAAACCTTCAAGGCAAGCTATTTATATTCAAATTCAGAAAGAAAAAAAATCATTGTTGCAAAGTGAATAGGTATTTCCCTTGACAACCTAGCCTGGTGATTGGAAAATTCATCTGGGAGGTGGAAGGTCTATATTCAATCATTTGTTCTCTCTGATTTAAGGCACTGGCAACTTCTACCTCCTACATAACTGCCCCAAGTGTAAGGCTCACTCTCTAGCACCAAATTCCTGACAAAGTCCAACTTAGCACCATTTGTTGCTTCCCCTAACTAATAAGGAATTGTCTAAGTGGCACCATCAAATATAATTTGCATTACATTTTTATAGTAAGCCATCTGCATCTTCTGTTCTGGCAGAATTATGTAATAAATTACAGGCCAGGACTATCACTTTCTGTGACATGCAAAAAATGACAGCAAATAACAGCAGCATATTTTGCAAAGATTCAGTTTCTGTGAATGTTGTTGGAGGAGATAGGTAAACAATCCTTTGACCTGCCTGCCTTCCAGCAGTATTAATGAAATTCCAGCTATTACAGCAAATCCAGTAAAAAAAAAGTGAGCGAAAATTTGTTTTCCTGTATTTCAATTTGTTTTTATCCAGCTCATTCTGTAGGGATGTAGCAAAAAATAAAATAAAACTGAATAAATAAAGCAGAAGCTGCATACAGCGAGGTCCCAGGAGACACCAAGTTTAGTTAAATTTTCTTTAAGAAAATGTATTCATGGCAGTATTCTTCCCAGCCTTGGGCAAGAGCTTGCCTGATTTTGAAATGTTTAACTCCAGTGAGCAAGATAAAGGTATTGCATCAAATTTACCTCCTGTTAAGTATAAATTGGACTGAAACTTTTAAAACAATGATCTTGTTTTTGAGCAAACCCCATCATGAAGAGTCTCTTCAGAATATTACATAGAGAAAATTATTTCTTCGGCAGCTCTTGACTTCTTGACATCTTCTTTTTCAGGCTCTTTTGCATCTTCTTTCTTTCAGCTGTTTCTCATACAATCAGTTGCTCCTATGTCAGGGCTCCTTTTTCTGTATTTTTTTTTTCTACTGCTACTTGTCTTTTAAGGTATTTAATTTCTCCTGATAATGTTCTGTGACTTTTTTTTTATTTTAACTGCAGAGTCTAACGATATTGGCTGGTTTTCAAATTCCCATCTCCTCCTTTCACAGGATTAGGTGGAGGCTTTCTTTCAAGGTTATGAACACAAGACCGAAATAATGAACATTAGAGACTCATAAAACTAATGGCAATGGGGGGTTTGGTTGTTTGTTTTAATAACCGTGTGTTTTGAAGGACCTCATCCATAAATTTCAACTGTTGCATCACAATTTCAAGTTGAATTTCAACTCCAAGCTTCCAGCTTTTAGCTTTCATCTGTTACTGCCACATTTACTCTTCCAGACCCGTTTGTCTAATCGTGATCTCCCCTCGGTCCTCACCATCAGAGTTTCACAGGCTTTTCAGTTAGTCAAAATACCTGAAAGTCAGTAAACTTCCAGTCTTTCACGTAAAACGCAACCCAGGAGCGCATCCCAGCTCACAGGTGTGTGTATGTGCCCTGGCTGTCTTCTAGCTCTAACGCAGCAATATCTAGGTGCACCCCATCATCTCTCAGCTCTCCATCCCCACCTCTCCGGCACCTGGTTTTCTTGGAAAGAGAAGGAAGCTGTGTTTTTCTCTCACTGACTTCTCAGTATAGACAACATATGGCTCAAAACTGTGAGGCAATCTGCTCGGAGTCTGGAAGCACTTTCAGCTCTCACTCAATACAGCGTTTCATGTGAAGTTTCTATGACCGCAGTTCTTTGGGGACAGCACAAGAGAGAGAGCCCCAGTTCATCTCACCTATGGCCAATGCAAGCCGGGTTCGATCAGCTTCAGTAGATTTTCATTTGTACAAAGGAAGAGAGGAAATAATTTGCATCTTCTTTTGCTCATCCATATGTAGCTAATCATAATCCAGTCTCCTATCTGCAATTCTTTGAGCGATGTATGTAGAAGGAAACATGAAACAGAAGGATTTCAGCCCCCCTGGACAAATTAAATCAATTCCCCTATCATGCACTAGTGCTAAGGCACTGCCATCTAGTGTGGGAAATCAATATAACAAAGAGGAAAAAAAAAAGGAAAAAAAAAGATAAAGAGTATTTTCAACATGGCAGATGAAATTCTATCGGCTTCCATCAAACGTTTTGAACACCTACACATCATATTCATAACATTAGTCATTCTACTTTATGAAAACACACATAAGCCCTCTCTTTTAAAGGAAACTCCCTGACTTGATAGACTGCAGTGGCTTCCATTAGATTGTATTGTGTCACATCAGACAGGCTCACCAGAGCCCTTCGTCCTGGTAGCCTCATTTGGAATAACTCTGTGAAACTAAAAATAAAATTCTAAAATATTTAATGGCAGGAATCTCTTGGTAGAAAAGAGCTTTTTCTTAATTACCACATATTTTATTGCAAAATTACAATTTCAAGACTTTATTCTCTAATTCACATTATATGGAAAGCATTGCAACAGTCTGCAGGACTGCAGGAACTTTTGAGCCTCTGCATCTGTACTAGCTGAAGATTTTCTCTTGTCTTCCAGGAACATTCCTGTCCATACAGCCCCAAGTTTCCATGGTTTTATGTCCTGTGCAATTACCTACTATTGTTCAATGAACACGCTAATGATCTGACCTGTTACATTTGGACCAACTTTGTACAGATGAAGTTAAGTACACATGACATGAGCCAATGGAGCACAGATATGATAATTTTACAAAACATGCAGAGCTGTCATAAAAATCAGTGACTATAAACACTTTTATATTACTTATTATTTCTATAATTTGTTGTAATCTCTATAATACCACTGTACTAATCAAGGCTTTTAAGTACTCAAGTAACAGTGTAGTCTTCTTTCCAGAACTGTAGCAAGACAGTGTTATATACTATTTGGCTGGTGCAGATATTCTATATCATCCTCATCACAACAAAACTCTGTTTAGAATACAAGCTGTATCAATGACTCTGAAAGTCCACATAGCAAGATTCTGCATCCTGGTAAAAACATGATCATTTTTGTCTCCAATAATGCTGGAGAAACACTGCTAATCTGGTGAACAAGAAAATAGCTCTATGTGACAGTGAGACTACTTTCCTATCCAATAAGGATTGGAACATCACAATCTTAAAAGGGAAATATGTAGAGGGAAAATCCTATTTAAAAAGTAGAACTGAGAAAGAAGATGATACAAAAAGCAGAGTTACTTTGGTATAATCTTCTATACTTGATAACATAATTCTTATGTATTTGATGTAGGATTTAGCACTACATAAAATGATTACTAAATCAATATTTATATTTTGGTAACTGTATATACCCTGTTTTTTTACATATACATATTAAATCACTGAACTGAATGCAAAGACTTCAAGAAGCTTTGAACCAAGATGAAACAAACAGTTCTTCGTTTGTGTGAAATAATTTAGGAATTATTTTGTATTTCAAGTCAAACTGCAAAAAAACTAATTTCAACATTCTACACATTCTGATAATCTACACGGATCACTGAGGTATTTGTTTAACTTCTGTAAAATGTACAAAATAATGACAATTATATATGATACGCCAATACCATTCTGAATTATATTGATACGACCATCTATTTCACAGATGTTGTAAGAAAGAAATAAAGAATGTTACCAAGTATTCAAAGCCTGTCAATAGCATTATAAGGAAAAATACTTTTCATAAAGAACTTTAGTTATGCGCCTCCCAAGCTACCATAATATGGCTCAGTTACCATATTGAGCCAGAATATCACAATCTAACATTTTTTCTTTAAATATTTAGATTGCTAAATATAGATAGATAAATATACATATATTATATATGATGCACAGATTTTAATACATAGATTTAAGATTATGATATATTAGATTTAAGAAATATTTGGGAATACTGTGTTGCTAAATTACTAATGTAGTTCCAATGGTTGTCTACAAATAAGGCTGGAAAGAGGGTACTGAAAAGACAGTGAAAACATAACACAGTAGATACTAGGCTACACATGATCATACATGAATTTCAGGCTCTAACTTTAAAAATATAAAGCAATTATCTGGCCCTCAAGGTTGTGAAGAAAAGCTTGTAGTTCATGACATAGACATAAGCAGAGTTATAAGACCAGTTAATGTCTGGAGAAGAGTCTGAAAGAAGACCTGAAATGATAAGGCCGCCCATCCAAATCACTGAGGGTTCAAGCTCCGTGATCCACTGCTTCTAGGTCACCACGCCAGCTTAGGAGTAGAAGAAGGGATGTGCTGAAACTCTGTGGCTGCTGTTCCTCAGGATCCCTTCCTCCCCTCTCTAGGGAACCCATTTCCACCACTCTCCCATAAGCAAAGCCCACAGGGTTTCGAATACACTGTCACATAAGTTCTATATCATAATTAACGTGGACATAGAGCAACAGACGACTGAGCACAATCAAGACATCCAAATCTTCTCTAAGTGGATGTAGGTGAGCTCATAACAAGCATATCAGTACCAATCTGCCTGATCCCTCCATCACCATGAATGCCGGTGGAAATATAATGTACCTTAACAACATGTGCCCTGCCCAGGAGAATAACTTTAGAGAAGAAAACATATTACCAGGCATAACTGACATAATTTCATTGACATCAAAAGTGTTTTGACAATCTACAATTGACATAAGACCCATCTCAAGATCTTTTTATTACCCTGCTTCTCTATGACTGTATATGTATATTTATCTATTAGGTGTCAGTCAATGCAAGCAATACTTCTGGTTTAGTTTGTTGTCGTAAGAGAATTTTTAACAGTAAAAAGAGTCTCCAGACACATCACTTCAGCAGTCTTTTCAGTAATGTGGGAAGAGCAAGAGGAACATTCAACATTTTTTTGTATAATCCCAGTTACTAGTGCCTTACGCTCCATTCTTACATTAAAATTTCAAGAAGAAAAAAAACCCAAATTGTTTAAATATCCTAATAACTAACTATCTTACTATTACGTTATGCATTCATTCAGCAATTAATTACTAAAAAGTAATTCAGCATTGTTCGTGTTTACTTTTGGGGTTTTTTTTAAGTTTTCCAGGCTACCAAAAAAATCCTGTTCAGCATTTTTGCAGTTGTTACGTAAACTGATTCAAGCTATGCTGGGGGAAAAATACAGAGCCTGAAAAGCTCAAGCAAAAAAATATGTCACATTAAAGAAACTCAACACTGATGAAAAATATCAAAATGGGGAAAAACCCAAAGAAATCCAAGGTGGTCTGACACCTTTGTGACAGCACCTATAGAATCTATCTAATGTATGACAACAAAAACAGTTAAAGGTTCAAATAATAGTGATTTGCTAAATTTTTGAGATTTCTTTCTTCAGGCAATATGGGATCAACAGCTACAGTGATATCCAAAATTAATTTTGAACATGTTTTCAGAGAGTTTCTTATCTGTGGCCTATTTAATATTCCATGGGTTTGAATTTGGGCCAGAAAGTCCTGTAAGAAACTTCCTCCTGAAGCATTTCTTTCAATTCTTACTACAAGTAGGACACACAAAAGTAAGTAAAAAGGTAACATAAAGTTAAAGCTTTGAAGCTTGTGATTTTCAGAATAATCAGAATTTATAGTTCTCTAGCATCTACTTCATTTACCTGCAGCAGTTTACTCTTCCTTTCATGAGAAGTGATTTCAAATAGCCAATGCCAAGTTAAATCACATCAGAGAAGAGAATCACAGGATAATTTAGGAGGTCTCTAGTCCAACCCCCTGCTCAAAAGCATGGTCAGCTACGAGGTCACACCAGGTTATCAGGGCTTGATCCAGATGAGTCTTAAAAATCTCCAAGGATGCACAACGTGCACAGCATCACTGCACAGCCTGTTCCAACACCTGACTGCCTTAATGGGGGAAATGTTTTTCCTTTTATCAAGGAACTTGTAAATCTATTAAGAAACTTGAAAGCTGAGTGTGTTATACGGCCACCACATGTAACATTTAATAGTCTTAATTTACTGATCCACAGTCTAACACCACATACCTTCTTGAATAGAAATTATGGCAACCCACTCTGAACCAGTAGTAATTATCCAGTAACTTGCAATACTCTTGCTATATGACTGCTTGATAATACAATAAATAGCTTTTACCACTACTGCTTTTACTGTTATAAACTGATTGAATTGAGCAAATTAATGACTGAGAGATGCTAACCACTGCTAGAAATCAAGGTGAACTTGGGTAAAATGTCAATTTCTGTATTGCTAAACCTCTAATATAACCACAGGATAAGGAAGAAGCGAAACAAGTGCAGTTTATTGCCAGTCACGGAGATGATAAGAAGAACTAAATTTTCCAAACCAGCAGCCTAAATTTAAATTCATGTATCCCTGCTGCTTGCCTGGTACTCAAAGTGCAGATGGAAATTCTCACTGAACTTGGCCGGATTTTCTGAAAATACATTCAAGATCACAAGCATAGATTTGGAGGTCAGTTTTAGACTCATATTATTCTCAAACATGACTCGTTATATGGTTCATTAAAAAGGATAACTGTTTTTGCTAGTAGCCACACTATTGATGATAGAGAATAATCCTGATTCCAAAAACGTGTTAAAATAATTTTTAAAAAAACAGTGCATCTTCTAAACTTCAGAATATTTTTACTGTTTTCAGAAAGTGCAGCTAAGCAACCCCCCAAGCTCCTTTGTACCTTTTATGCATCATAAGCATGACAATATAGAAAGGCTTGCATACAGTCACATCATAAATATTAATTATAAATTAAACATTTTTACGTAGTCTAAAAAGCAAATAATTTTTTTCCAATGTGTTTTCTTCTAGGTTACCAACTGCTTATAACAGGTGGCTTTTTCCCTCCATATTTTGCAGCCAAATGTAAAGAATATTTAAATTAACTGTACTAAATTGAACACTACTATTAAATTTACACCGCTTCAGCAGCATGGTGCAGAAACACGAACAGTGTGCCATGCCACCGAATAAATATTAGCTAGGTGCAACTCTTGCCTTACTGGTGTCTTTGACCAAGAACCCCTTGCTTTTCCTGTACATCACTCACGGCATTATTTCTCACGTATTTTATGTCACAAAAAGTTCATGAAATTGTGGAAAAAGACCACCCCAGATCATTGCTCCTTGGTATTTTGAGGCCCCGACACCGACCCGTGACTATGGCGCCCGGCCACAGGTCCTTGGAGGACGCAGAAAGCAGACATGGCCACCCCAGCGCCCGGCCCCACAGGGGCACCCCTGGGCTGTACTGGCCCTGACAGAGCCCCACCTGGGGCTCCCCACACCTTGCCCAGGGTGCCATTTCAGCCCCTGGGCAGTCCCCAATGCCGCAGCAGGGCCGGTCTCCATCTCCCCACAGCCCTGCTGTGCCATGGGCCCCGCCATGCCAGGCCCAGCCAACGGCGCGGTGAGGCCCACGCGTGTGGGCAGCGGAACTGGTGAGGGGTCTGGAGCACACGTCTTATGAGGAGCGGCTGAGGGAACTGGGGTTGTTTAGTCTGGAGAAAAGGAGGCTGAGGGGAGACCTTATCGCTCCCTACAACTACATGAAAGGAGGTTGTAGAGAGGTGGGGGTCGGTCTCTTCTCCCAAGTAACAGGCAGTAGGATGATAGGAAATGGCCTCATATTGCGCCAGGGGAAGTTTAGGATGGATATTAGGAAAAATTTCTTTACTGAAAGGGTCATCGGGCATTGGGACGCGTTACCCAGGGCAGTGGTGGCGTCCCCATCCCTGGAGGTATTTAAGGGTTGTGTAGATATAGTGCTCAGGGACATGGTTTAGCGGTGGGCTTGTCAGTGTTCGGTTAATGATCAGACTAGATGATCTTACAGGTCTTTTCCAATTTAGGAGATTCTGTGACTCGGTGGTTTTTGGCAGGGATGAAAGGTGTTCAGGCTCATTCCCAAGTCCATGTTGTGCCCCTCAAACCAGAAAAGCAAAAACCGTCTTCTGAAGACATGGACTCGCACAGGCCGCGCAGCTTTTGTTCATCGCATCCACAGCAACGGGATTTAGGAAGAAAGCGCTGCCAGAAGTCAGTCACCGGGGATCTGATTAGACAGACAGTGTTTAACCTAATCTCCTCTACCGCGAGCGCATTCTTCTTCCTGTAATTAAATGTGATCACAGATGCAATTATTTAGGGGCGTAATTCCACCAATTTAGACACCAAACTACTCCAGCTGCAGGTGGAAAAGGTAAGTATCGAAAGGACAGGAACGAAAATGTGAGCCTTGTTATGACTGGAGGCTGGACTACTAGGCAGCTAGAAGTCAGAGGAAGACATAAACCTAGCAGCTTATGAGGTAAAACTTCAAAAATTCCAATAGTCCTCAAAATATCACATACTGAATAACTGAAACATTTCTGAAAAGTTTGTCCCTTCTATCCTAAAGGATTAGAGGATTATTTTGAAGCCAAAGGATATCGCTATCTGTTATTCCAGATGTTTTTCAGGGGCTGGTAGCAAAAACACATAGACTTTGTCTGTCTCTGTCTATAATATTTATAAACATTATATTCATTTACTACATCCCCAGAGACAAACTGACAGCAAGAAGAAATTTCATGGGAAAAAGAAAATGATCAGAAATAGATGTTTGCGAGCTATGACAACACTAAAACAGGTAAATATGCACAGCTTTCTGGGGGACTGCCAACAGAGAAAATTAAAGTCTAAAAGTACCAGGAAAGTAAAAATTCCAAGCAGGATTGCGAACTACAGTGGTCTTAGTTATATTCCTTATGTAATTTTGGTTTACTCTTTTTAATATGATAAGGCTTATCTACACGTACAGATGCTGACAGTTCCTGCTCCAAAGAAGCGGTCCTTCAAATGGGTAAGTCACTCAGAAAGGCAGGTGTGGGATTTGATGCCAAAATTTTGGAAGTAAGAGAGAACAGATATAACCATACTTGAACAACGGTCCCATTCTATTTTGCATCTTAAATAGATTAATTACTTTGGTCNCCCCCCCCCCCCCCAAATCCACATAGCTTCAGCAATATTGATCGCACTTTTATAAGGCTGTATTTTGGTATTTTTAGAAGAACAGAATGAGTGATATTTATATTCCCAAACATTGGAAAGAGACAAAAATAGGTGGAAAGGCAAAAGTAGCCATGCCTCCACTTTGTTTTAGATCAGCTCAAAAGCCACAATAGGCATTAACAACAGAAATAGTAACAGCTGTCTGAAGAGAACGATAGTGAGAAGTGACTGGCAGGTATGGTAGTTTTAATGGGAATTTGAGTAACAGACAGGAAAAAAAGTCTGGTTTAATTGAACTGTTAGTAAGAGGTTATGAAAGTAACTGTTTTGTACACAATTTAGTTATATATTCATGTGTATATGCAATTCTGGGCCTTTCTTCCTCCTACTATTTAACAAATATAAAGAGCTTCACAGATACCTGAGACATATATAAAATATTCACTGATAAAAAGCCTTTGGAATGATAGTACACTTTTAATGACTTCCGTGGAATACACTGACATAGTTGTAATCCTTATAAGAACCTACAAACACCTATGTTCAATAAAATATAAAAGAATTTCACTGTTAACTTAAGTTGCAGGAGATTGTTTACAGCAAAATGTGACAAGAGTCCCTGAGCACCAACTCATCTCTCTTTGGGAGTATTTGTTGATACTACTAAGGGTAAAACCCAGTAAGGATGAAAGATAGAAGATAAAAAATGCATCTGAATGTTATTGTTGTTTGCTTATATAAAAAATAAAATAAAATTCACTGACTGATTTAATTTCTGAGTCATATCTTTGTGCTGACGCAAAGATAATGTTTCTGTATGTATTATGTATAATACAACTGAACATATGCTAAGTGAAGTCCTGAAATATTTAATTTCATTAATACAAATTAATGATGGTGATGATTCCTCTCTTCAGTTTCTCAACCCACTCCTTGTCCCCCAAAGGGGATGTGCAGCATCTCTACTTCAACACATTAGTTATTGTTGCTGTGCGTACTTGCACTTGTGATTGAGTTGTTGTCTATGCATTGAGTTATTAATTTTTTTTTGGTAAAAAGCGTTGTAGTATTCCCTTAAAAAAAGTACCACTATTTATTATTCTGTAATCCATTCTGGTTTTCTTTACTCACTAAGCGCCTGTCCTTGGAACAGAAAAGAGGTCAGGCACACACGACTCGAGCAGTACAAAGCAAACCTGACGTGCCCACAGCCCAGAGGCGGTGGCAGCCACCCGGAGGCAGTGGCAGTCCCCCGGGGGCAGTGGCCCCTGTCTCTGCAACTCCTTTGCTCAGAGCCCCTGCCATCGGCTTCAGGCATACGGGGAGCAATGAGGAAGGGAACAACCAAATTTTGACCCAGATACTCTCAGCTGCAAAATGTTGATGAAGGAATCACTGCACCAGCTGTACCTGAGAGCAGTCCTGATGCTGCTCACGGCCAGGCAGACCCCACAGGGCAAAGAATGGGTAAACACGCTGCTCCCTATCTTTGAATCCTGTTTTGAGCAACTTTGGGAAAGACAGTACCAAGGTAGAAGTCATTCCATAAAGAAGAAATAATATTTGCATAAACATATTTAAAAGCATTCTATTCATCCTGTTACCAGAAACATTAAACTCTCATTAACATCACTGTGATATTTACATGTGTGGTGAAGTCCTGAAAATATTTAGAGATGAGATGATATAAGTGGAGCGACACCTTGCAGCAAGATGCACTCTTTAATTTATATATGTCTAAACTGTCAAAATGTAACAAACATAATAAGTTTTGTTACCACAATCTGATAAAATGCAACCGAAATGGAGCGCCATTAGTTTCTACAAGCGCCATGAAAATTACAAAGCATCACTGCTTACATCCTGCCAGGATTACGTGTACTAGAAACAGTTAAGACACAAATAATCACTCATGGAGTTTAAATTTCACTTTTATGTGAAAGACTAGCCCGAGACTATTTGCTTCTTCAGTCCCAGTGAAGGTCTATCTTGCAGCTGTGAATGGGACTTGAGTGCAAGTTTCACACAGTGTTAGTCCCTATATATACGATTAATCCCATTTAGGTCAAAGAAAAAAAGAAAAGGAATAAATTCACTGAATAATCCTGAATTTATATGAGGCAAAAGCTAAATGTGCAATGGCCGTTACGGGTTTAAAAATAAAAATCATACAAAACATTTAAGGAAAAGTACTTAAACTCTACTAAGAATGATAATTTCATTTTAGACATAGCACTTTCTTCTCCTAACATTGAGTCAATATATGAATTTTAAGTAGAGTGTAAATTACCTCTTCTCAAAAAGAACATGCAGTTTTATCAAGCTAGAATGAACAACCTCCCCAGGAAAACGATCAGGAAGCATTTGATTTGCTAAAGCAAAATGAAATTTGCCTGGTAATTTTTTTAAGGGTTTTCCACTGGACTTCCAGTGGCTCAGTTTATAAAGGAGCTGTGATTTGAGAGTGCCATTAGTACTCCACCTGCTTTAAGAAATAAATGTCTTATGAGCAGAAACGAAATAAAGTCATCCTTGGATATGAAAACAACATCTGCTTGCCAGGTTAGGATGTGAGCTGGTGTAGTGACTCCAGCTTTTTTCAACAGTTATACCAAGTCAAATAACCACCAGCCAAATAATCAGTCTGTGGCGTGGAAAAGCCCTGCAGACATGAACTTGTCAACTTAACTCTGCAACAGGCTTCTCACATGACTCTGGCAGTAAAGTAATCCAAAACTGGACAGAAAATCCAGAGGGAAGTCCAGAGCACGGATGTGCTATTCACTTCTCCTGCAGGGACACCCACGATCTGCTGAGCTGCTGAGACGATGTAGGGCAATCCTAAACCAGCTCTGAGCTACACCAGGCACCACACCAGCCTCGAGCAGCCCAGGACCCCCGGAGGTGTGAGATGTGTGCACACCACCTTACATGCTCTCCTTCTTGGCCCATCTAGGCATCTTGCTCACCAAAGATCTTGCCCTTAAACTGGTAACACACCAAAACATGACAGATTACTTCAAGTCACTTTGTTCAGGCCGTGCTGATGTTCAGCTGGACCAAGAAGAGGGCCTTTCTTTCTGCCACCTCTCCCCTCACGCCCATAGCGTATTACTTTTGACATCTGTGAGAGCTGCCTAGGCAGGTTTTATTTTTTCATTTCTGGAGACCTGTGTTTAAATGTGGAACTGTGGCAGAAAGAGGACAACGTGAGAAGCGATGAACTCCCTCTTGGTGCAATGCTTAGCGAATTTTTGTTCACCACACAAATTCTCATCACAGTATAATAGATGTGGTATTTGCTGCAAAGGAGAAAACCAGCAGTGAAATACCAGCCATATCATACTGAGAAAGCAAATATATTGCAAAATGTATTTTACTAGCAGTAATGTTTTAATTTTAAATCATATGTTTGGAACAATAGTATACGCAAAACTTTTGTAGACATAAATTCTGCACTTGAACAGTAGATAACTAGAAGTTCATGTTGACAATAAAGAAAAAATAAAGTATGATTTGCTCATCCTGCTGTGGAAAAGTAAACATTTCCCTGCAACTACTGTCATAAATCCTTGAAAATGTATGAAGTGATCTGACACCAAGACGCAGTTTCCCTGCAAAATATTACAGATCCAGCAAAGTCAGCTTCTTCAACACGGTCACTTTGTTCCAAAGTACTCCACAAGAAGTACAAGTCTGGGATAATATCAAAACCAGTGTGTTTCCATTTCCCAACATCAGAAATAACAGCTTCTTGTATCAAGATGCTTATTGCTGATCTAGCATTGGTCCTGGCATATAATATCCATGGGAGTTGATTTTCTCAGTTAATCTCTAATTTTACTTTTTAAATGTTGCACAACCATTCCGATCCTCAGCTCTACAGTACTTAAAAATATAATTTCATTGTAGTAAGAGCAGAAAGTGGATATAATGATTAAAATCTGATCACCAATCATTGTATTGAGTCTTGCATATTTCTGTTGAAGCACAAGAGAAATCAAACCATTCCTGGCACAGTTTTTCACTGCAGCAGTGTCTTTACAGCAGCTGTAGAGGAATACAGCTTGTTTTCATTAGTTATTTATTAAAAAGCCAAATTCTCTCAAATTTCTTTTTACTCTCACATTTTAAAATCATTCTCAAGTAGAGCCTCTTGGTTGGAATGACGACTAAAATCAGGATACCAGTTTCAGTAGTCTAGATTATCACACGTTATGTCAAGTGGTGGCATAAGAAAGATACTCATGTTAGTGATTTATGACAGCACACTTTGATTCATCCCTTTACATTCAGGGACATATATTTTGGAAGAATGACAAGATAAAGAGTAGACTATTATTTATTTGTTTTTAAACTGTATTAGAGTTGAGCTGGAATCATAAGGCAGAACATCCTGAAGTTCTATGGCAGTTTTCCAAAGTCACAGGGCTGCCTACAGAATCTCTCTTTAAAGGGCTTTGCTCAATAGTCCTACCAGAAACAACATTCCTAGATCTTGATACTGTCAGGAACCTGATGCTTTTCTACATTGTGCTTGTGATACTGGTTTAATCCTGCATGTCTGCCCGCACCACCAAACATTTGTGCTCTAATCTTTGAGGCTCTGATTCAGCCTCAAAGTAAATTGTGCAACTTCACCTTAACGTTCCACAGAGAAGAATACCCCTTGTTTTACTTTTGTCTTGGTCTCCTTTCTCTCCTCAGCCCAACACATTTCAGATATATTTGTTCCATATAAAATAGCACAGACACACTCCACGTAGCAAAAACTCTACCAAATAAGCAGAGATGGATGGAGAGCAGCTTGGCATGATCATAAAAACCCACCTGCAGGATGGCTCTCACACCACTCTGCCCTCAGAAGAGCAGTTCAGGGTTATCTGCGGACCCACCATCCCCTCACTATCCCAGTGGGATGTTGAACGGGATTTGGCATTCACAGAGCAACTAACACCTCGAAGTATTTTACATCTATGTTTGCTCCCCACGTTTCAGGTGTCACCTTCTGTTTTCTTCTCCTTTTCATTGCAAAGACACAAACAATGTTGGTTGGGTTTTGTTGTTGTTGTGGGTGGGGTTTGGGTGGTTTGGTGGTGTAGTTTTGTTTGAATTTTGGAGGTTTGGGGGGTTTGCTTTTTCAAAATGCCACATTGCTTCCAATTGCTTATTCCCCACTGATTAGAAAATTATCATCACTTGTTTCTGACAATTTCCACAGAAACCAATATAATCTGAGTGCTGTGACGTCAAGTGGAAAATAAGCACCACAAATTCATGCAATGTCACCTGTTACAAACAAAAACAAGAGACAAAGAAACAGAAATTGTCACATGTGAAACACTAGTGTCAAAACAGAATACATGTCAAAGATTCTCCATGAAATATTACTGCATTCTTCTTACAATAAACATGTCAGTTCAGCACAGAAAGCTTCCAGCTGAGCACGATGCTCTCAGCATCCATAAGTCAGATTGCGTAGCAGATGTTAAATGTAAAATCCATTAAGACCAATTAGATTCTACAGAAGAAAAAAAAAAATAGTAATAGCATGCACAGGCAATCCTGCATTACACAACAGAACTGAGAGATACAGTGAACCACAAAAAAAAAAAAAAAAACCAAAGACAAAAGCTTAAAAAAATGTAAATCACACCCTTTCCTCACAAAAAGACCAGCTAACGGAAGGTATGGTACGTTGCCTGCAGCCATGTGAGCAAGGTCTCCTGGCTTCTGGTCTCCTGTCTCCAGCTAGAAGCAACTTTTGTGAAGGCCATCCCCTACTGCGCACCAACAGGTAATTAATCAGCGGTCCTCTATGGCAGCTTGAAACTAAGCAGCAAAAGAAGTTTGAGCCTCTTTGCCAAACTGCATATGAATTTCATGTCGTGTTAACTGACCCAAGTCATCCTCACGTGTACTACGGTGAAAGCTTCAATAGCACAGAGCCAAGATATCAGGGGAAAAAAAAAGGAAAAGTTTGTGGTACACTCTGGTAGAGCCTTTTCAGTACCACATAAAAATTTACTCCTTTTATTGACCATCAAGAGACAGGATTTGTAATGGACACATGGAACAGATCTGTGAGCACTTTTTGGAACGAAGTCACCAATGCAAAGTGCAAGTTAAATTCTGGCCATGTAGTAACTGCGTAGACAAATGAAGCTGTCATTGCATACATGATAGCTTGCACACCACTGGGGGCACAGAACCTCATGTCTTTTATAGGAATTATGCATACTAAGAAGGAAAGTCTCTTTCTGTACTTGTCAGGACATGTTGCCAAAGGCTGAAGCATTATTTGCTGGTAAGCAGTTTCAAATGACCTCTGGTTTTTCAATCAGAATCAGTCTGCAACAACTAATCCACCCCTAGATATTAAGCAACTCATGAATTAATTAAATATATACGTAGTATCCAAGGTGAATTTCATCTGCTGGAATGTTTAAGAATATAAAGTAATTTCCATTTTTTTTAAAAAAGTGATAGATGGTAATTTCAATTCAAAGTACCTAATGAAGTTTGAGAGATATTGCAAACAGACCTAAAATCCATTCCACAAACCATAGATTAAATCTTTGGCCTCCAAACATTCCTGAGTAGCTCTCAATGAGAAACTCATTCAACTACTCATGACCTAAGGAAATGCACAGAATGTATATATCCTATTATACTTTTTCCAATCACTTAGCTATCTGCCATTAGTAGCAAACAGATTTGTCCATACGTCCTCAGGAAAAATGATGAAAGAGAAGCTTGTGTGGCTGCTATAGAATTACATACCAACAACTAATATATATAAAATAACAGCTGCTGGATGCAGATGCTCATGCTGCGAATAACAAATGCAAAGGCAGCTAGGGCTTTTTCCAGTGGAATATAAAATAAGGTTTCTTCTCCGCTAGCTAAGTCTCAGGTGCTGGCCACAACCGGAATAGGGTCCCCAAAGTTTTTTGTCTTGGTATTTCGGTCTGTGAAGCACAGTCACAGTCCCATGGACATTCTCCATGAGAGCTCTTGAAATCAGCAACCTCTCAACCGACACTGCCTCCTTTCTGGGCTTCTCGGAGACATGTAGCAAGGAATAAATTGAAAAGTGACTGCTTTTTCTCTTTATGTATTAAGCTCTGTGTGTGAGTGAGGAAGGAATACGGTCCTGGCTAATGCTGTTGGAGAGCTTACAGCCAGTAACCCTGACCGCTCTTCCCACCCCTGGTGCAGAACATTAAGGCTTCCAAGGTTTCCTCTCCCTTTGATGGATTCTTGTGCAGCAGTCTGGCAAAGCAACGTCAAGCACCCAATCCATGCAGGGCAATTAATAATAATAACAATAATAATAATAAAAAAAAGTATTGTTTTATCAATGGTCTCCATCAATTAGACATTTATTCAGTTAAAAAAAAACAAAACCACACCCTAAAGCATTACTTCAGGCATCGTGTTTTTCTTGTTTCTCTTCCCGTTTTAGTGATTTTTTTAAGTTCTGTCTCCATGTCCCTCTATTTCAGAAAAATCTATCTATTCATATAGAAATGTATAAAATTGTTAAACAAAAAGGTTGCTAAATGCATAACAAGCAACCAAAATTAAAATATGCTCCCCATCTTTTCAGCCTACTTTTCTCAGCCATTTTTTGCACTCAAGTAGAAAAAAAAACCAAACACACCCAAAAACATTGGGCAACAACATAAATTTTCAGTTAACTGTATCAATTTAAGTAATTAACTGTTTTACTTTTGATAACATCATAAGCTGGAAGACTAAAAATCAAAACAAAAATCATCATGTACGACATCCAATTCATCCCTGGCATTATTCCACGTAAATCAGTGGTATTACACCAGGGATTAATTTGGAACACTGATCTGAATTACAGCACTGTTCTATACAGCAACCTCATCATAACACACACACACACAAAAAATAACCCAAAACATTATGAGCATCACAAATGCACACAGATAATTACGCACCTAGAAATCAATTTCTGAGCAAACAGAACAGAATATTTCATAGTCTGCATAATAAGGAATTTCTTCTATTTAGAAAATCAGTACGTCCATTTTTCTCAGAAAGAAGCTTTAATAATCACATAAAATACTTGATAAAAGTCCACCCAGAAGAACGTAAAGCTTCTCTACAGCTCAGGTTTTACATTTCCTAATGAAGTACAACCAGCGATAGGTTATACAATGAATCTTCAAAAACTGTTCTAATACAGTTTTGAAGATTGATTTGAAGTACTTAA
This sequence comes from Anarhynchus alexandrinus, assembly GCA_008711295.1. Lineage (NCBI taxonomy): Eukaryota > Metazoa > Chordata > Aves > Charadriiformes > Charadriidae > Anarhynchus > Anarhynchus alexandrinus. The sequence goes on along the minus strand of VUYV01000009.1, from coordinate 519,000 downwards.
GTCTGCTCAGCAAAGGGTGGTCACCACCTATATAATATACAGCAATGTAAACTATTTAATTCATTTCTCCTCCGAGTAGAAAACCATTCACCTTTCCCTCCTCTACTAAATACCGTGCCTAGGTCCACTTTTGCCCGCAAGACAGGTTGCTTCTGTTTAGCTGCCCTACTGGTGAAGTTAGTTAGAGGCTGCATCTCCCACCTCACCACAGAGGCAGGCAGATGCTCTAGCAGAGCATCCCTCCTGCGCTCCGGGAGCGTGCGACCACGCAGAGGCAGGAGAAGAAAGAAGTGCATGGAGAACACCTCTCTCTTCCACTGGCTTACTCGACTCTCAAACACATCTGGTAATGTTTAAGGCTGCCTCTGCCTTTCAAAGACAAATCTCTGCCAGGGGCTGGCGTTCTCCATCCATCCAGCTGCGGTTTCATTACCCGAAACCACTGCCCAGCCAGTGCCCTACATAGCACTACACACTTTGCCAGACTGAAACTCATTCGTCATCGCTCGATTTTCCTAGTTGCCAGTGACCTGAAACCTTTAAGGCTACCCACAGGCAACTAGCGAAGTTGCTTAGGAGCTGTGTACTGGCTACGGAGTACTTTATTTTCTTTTTTTTTTTCCATCCACCCCCCCCCNTCCCTCCACACCCCCCCCCCCCCTTTTGGAGCCAGATTCTGTCCTACTCCTCGGGAAGTTGGCTGTGCCCTCGCTGCCCCCCCTTCCCCCTGAGCGACCGTGCCCAGGGGCAGTGCGCCCGCTCGGCCAGGAAAGGCGGCGGATAAAATATTAAAGCCCTCTTTTTCTCGGTGCCGTCTCCGCACCGCCTCGCCGGGAGGCAGCTCCGCCACCCTCCGCGCCGGAGCCACCGCCGACCCCGCACCCCCCGCCCGCCCAGCGGGACCGGGACACCCCCCCCTAACACACACCCCGCCGCTGCCGCAGCCCCCCGC
>VUYV01000009.1:417620-517898 GCA_008711295.1 Anarhynchus alexandrinus | reverse complement strand
GGGGGGGAGGGGGGGGGGGGGGGGGGGGAGCGGCAGGGGCGCGGGCAGCACTTACTGAAGAAGATGTACTCGGTGTAGCTGCTCCAGATCTTGTCGTCCCTGTACTGGTTGATGAAGGCGGCGGTGCCGGTGGAGTTGCAAGCCACCATGTGGAAGCCCGCCTCGGAGAGCCGGTCGAAGGCTTGCTCCAGGTAGGTGAATTTGAGGTAGAAGCGGGAGGTGTACTTCTCGGGGGGGCGGTCGGGGTCGCGGCTCTCGTTGAGGGTCTCTCCGAAGACCTCCTTGGCCAGGGCGATCCTGCCGCACACCATGATGCGGGCGACGCGGCGGAACTTGGCGTCCGCCTGGTTGTCCCGCACCGTGGTGTAGGAGCCGCGGTAGCCCACGGTGAGGAAGCCCGAGCGCTTGTCCAGCGCCGCCCGCTGCAGCCGGTCGCTGCTGCCCTGCGAGTTGCTGTCCTCCAGGTCGCTCTGGCAGCCCTCGTCGTTGAGCGAGCTCTGCTTGGTGACCTTGGGCGACAGCAGCTTCACCAGGTCGCCCAGCTGGAAGTACTCGGCCTCCCGCAGGAGCCGCTCCTTCTCGGGGAAGTGCTCGGGCAGCGCCAGCTGCTTGTCCCGCAGGTAATCCAGCACGTACCTGAAGAGGAAGCCGTCGCGGTCGATGAAGAAGCGCGCCCGGCTGTCCCTGGGCAACTGGCGGGCCGCCGCCGGCCCCCCCCGGCACGGGGAGAACATGGTGGCCAACGTGCTGTCCGGCACGCTGAGCAGCGTGGAGTGCCTCGTCACGTACACCTGGCCCCCCACGTTCAGCTCCACCACCTCGGGGAACGGCGAGCCCGACGGCCCCGACACCATGTCGCTGATGGGCAGGATGCTGCCGCCCGCCTCCTTCAAAGCCATGGCTGCGAGCGGGCGGCCGCCACGGGAGGGTCTCCCTCCTAAAAAAGCCGGCCTCCCTCCCTNCACCCGCCCCGCCGCGCCGCCGCGCTGCCCCGGCACCGGGACGGGACGGGACGGGCTGTGGGCTGAGCTCTGGGCTGGACTGGGTTGGACTGGGCTGCCCCGACCCGACCCGACCCGACCCGTGTGCTGCCCCGGCCCCGACTCGCCCGGCGGCGGGGGGCGCGGGGACCCGCAGCCGCGCTGGCCTCAAGGGCGAGCGTTCGCCGGAGCCGGCTTGCCACTGGGCAAAGCGCTGCCAGGCTCGGCCCAGGGAAAAGCCAAGCCCCCACTCCGGCTCCTCCCCNCGCCCTTTGGTTTTTTTTTTTTTTTTTTTTTTTTTTCCCCACCCGTTAAAAACCTCCCAGCCTCCCCCAAATCCCTCTGCCTCCCTTACGCTGTCGCTCCGGTCCGCACTCGCGGAGTGCCGGAATGATGGTCATCCATCCGAAAGTAGCATCCTGCGGGATGCATGTCACAGCTTTTATCACCATCTTCCCTATACCAGCGTGCCTTTACCCATGAGGGAAGGGGGGGGGGGAAGGAATTTGATTGAGGGCACAAAAGAAACCAGTGTTCAGCTGTGCTGGTGGTACAAATCTAACAGAGCCTGGTGGGACGCAAATGCTGTACTTGGTGTCCTGCTGCTTCACTGGGGCACGGCACACTGGGATCTTGATTTTCAGAGAAGCTTAACGTGCTCTCCAGCTTGACAGTGGAACTGGGGTGATTCAGGACAGAAAAGAAAGTCAGCTGCCATTAGAATCCAGATGCCAGGGACAGATTTTGGTTTGTGACACATTAGCATCTGGATTCTTGGCCGTGACACAACTAAATTTGAACTCTATTTAAGCAGTAGATTTTTAAATTTTTATTTATTTGTTTTTAGCCGGAGCTGCAAATCACCTGCATCCAGATTTCTGATGCATGTACTTCCAGGCTGTGCTGCTGGAATGTATTAGAGCACAGACTTGTGCCCATGTGTTGGATGAGAGATGTAGGATTGCTCTTGCCAGTAGAAACCGAGGCCTAAACCTGGCTGCATTTCTCTGACTACCAGTGCCAGATCAAAGTGTGACTCTTGTGCTGGGTGGTTTGTGCATGGGAACTCTTTAGCTTTGGTTTTTATGACTTAAAAGCTAAGGTTTAAACCCTTAATTGTGCCACATAGAGGCAGGAGTCCAACTCGTTCTTCATGTAAACAATGTCACTTCAGTCCTGGGGGTAGAAGACACCACTTCGCAGGCATCTGCGACAGTTGCAGGCTGTTACCTCCTCACTCGTGCGTGACGATCAAGACAACCAGTCACCCAAAGCTTAGTCACGTTCTTTAAACTGCTCGTGTAGACTTCTCACTTTCAAAGCAGTAACATAGATGTCTCTACAGCACTTCATCCCACCTCTCTGAGACATCTCTTTCAAGGTGCGATAAATTAGTCTATGGCGCTACCTCCCTCCCTCCATTTGCTATAGACAAACCCTAAATCTATGTTTAGACAGGACCCCTAGCTTTTACGTGGCTAATGCTAGGAGAGGCACATCCACCACCCACCCGTGGCGTGAAGAGTGTTGGAAAGACTGAGCAAAGACTCCTAGAAAACTAGATAGGTTGTGCTTCAAACATAAGAATTACGGGAGAGTGAAAGGGCTTATAACAGAGAACCAAAGTGCAGGGAAGACTTCTGCAATGCCTCTTCTTGACCACTTACTGAAACTGATGAATAGCTTTGAAAATGGGGATGACTGCTAGAAACTAAGCAAAATTCTCTCTCTTTCCATGGTTATTTTGTTTGAAATGCTCTTAAAGGTCAGAAAAATCATTCAAACTGCTGGGCACCAAGAAAGCAGGGCATCGTTGTTTATTGACCATTTTGTCATATATTTCTTTAAGCTCAAATCCTTAAGGCATGAGAGGAGACAGTATTCATTGTGGTGTTCTTGCCTGCAGGGGATATTGTTTCTCCTGAGGATTCAGTTGAAATACTTCTACTGATTTCTAAGAGGACAAGTTTCACATTCACCCTCTTCTGTGTAATACGGAATAACAGTTTGCCCATGTCTGAGACAACTCGCGCCAGAGCACTGTGTGGCTGTGACACAGCAGCATCGCACCCATGAGCAGCACTGAGCTGCTGCCGTACCCGGTGCAAGGGGACAACTGCATTTCTCTCTCATCCCCAGAAGCCCACGGTCGCAGCAGAACTGTATCTTAAACCTTCTCTCTAGTGACTTGTGTTTGTAAGGATGGGTAATCTAAGGATACGTAGCTTGACAAATGTTAGAGTGAGATCATTTGCCACATAGGATTGCCCAAGTTTGGCAGGTTGCATAGAAGTCATGCATAAAATAAATGTTAACATATTACTCAGGAAAAGAAGAAATTTCTGCTCAGGATTATGAGGGAAAGAAGGGAGAATCAGTGCTTGATTCTTTCTAGGCTCAACAGCCATTGCCTGAAGCACTTAAAAAATCCTTATACCAAATGCTTGCAGTCACTTTTCTATTAAGCTCCTGTGTGCTGCCTATTATTTGGTTAGTTCATGGTTTCCTCTGTGAATAAGTATATGCTGCACCCAACAATGTCTTTGTTTGAGTTGATGAAAAAAGCTCATATAAGCTCCAAAGGTAATTTTTCATGAGAAGGGGCAGAGAGAACATATTTGTGCTCTGTGGGGTAAGAAGCATCTTCTGACACGCTTGTATGATGTGTAGCACAAGACCATCCTGCAGTGCCATTTGAGTTTAGGCTAAGGCCAGTATAATTGAAACGAGTAAATCTGCAAGTACATAAGTAAATATCCTTAAGCTTCAGATATGTGAGAGTTTCTGATGCTTAAAGCAGAGGAAAAAAAATGCAGGTGAAAATCTGCCATCATCTGTTTCCTTATCAATGGGAGTGTTTTGAGATAGGGCTGAAGATTTCATGTAAGGTGAAAATTTCGCTTAGAGATTCCCTTAGGTGGGCACACTGGAGCAAGCAGCAGGCAACACCACCACCCCCTGGGAAAGCAGCATGGAGGGGCACAAGCGAGACATGTTCCTCAGCAAAAAAACTTTGTTTCACTGTAGTCTTTTCTGCCCTGGAGTCAGTCAGTGTGCTGGTCTGAGCAGGCTACGTGATAAATCTAGATTTATCTGAGACGATCATGCTGAGAGAGGGGGAAGCGACACAAAGGAGGGTCAGGAAGATCATCCAGACCACATCATGTAGATCAACCGGGTCATCCTGATGAAAAATTCATGTAGATAAAAGTACGCATTTACTGCTGCTCAGACTGTCCAGTTCTGAAGTAGAAATCAGGATATCAGGAATTAATACATTTACTTGGCTTATTGCTCGGTCAGGTTTTGAACTGATACCTGGCAAAAGGTAACTTTTTTACATTTTAAAAATGTTTCAGTAATCTCTTGTGAAATCGTACTTGGTAAAAACTGTTAAATAAAACATTTAGGGTTTCTGAGAACGAGAGAGGTGGAAGTGAGAGTTTCCTTCCCAAGACACTTGTTTTAAACACACACTTCAGTATTATTAAAAAAAAAAAGGGAAAAAAGTGTTCACTAATACAATCCAAGGTGATTCCTGCCATTACAGTATTAGTTTTTAATGTCATTGGGTAACATGAAATGAAGGATACATAAACACTTTTCAAATTAAATTGTAAAATACATCTTATTTCTCTACTGAAAATGAACAACAAAGTAGAGGATAATGTGTAGGAGAAGAAAAAACGCTGAACTTGGACACTTAATTGGAGGTTCTTAGAGAGAGAATGATGAAAGCTCCGTAATCCCAGCAAGTGAATAAATTAGGTGAACTTTTTTAGTAAGGAGAAGATTCTTCTGGCAGGCTCCCAGTGAAGTCAAAGGGAATTGTTCCTCTGTCCTGAATTGCAGGATCAGGCAGGAAGAGTTGTTCATCATGCAGAAAAAGTTCCAGATGATTACTATGAGCAGATCTGCAATAATTACAGAAATCACCTAATAAGCATTTAAGATGATTATGTTGTCTTTCAAAAAATCATCAGCCCAAAAAATGACATTAAAATTGTAGACAAGAGTGTGACAAACTGCCAGCAGAATCATATTTCTAACACTACTGTACTCTGGCTCAGTAAGCCCTGAAAGTCTTGGCCACTTTCATGATGGTCTCCTCCTTTTGGTCATAATTTCTGTCATTTTCCCAGTTATTAATGTTTTCTTGTTAAGAATTCTTAGATCTTACTTGTTCCTTTACATCTTACTCTCTGTTGGCTACAAAGCATCATCCCAAAGAAATGGCTTTTCTAAAGACTCTGAGCTTGTCAATTTTCCACCCACCTAACAATTGTCATTTCCATATATGTCTATATAACATTGGTTACTTATTAGCTCTTCTCCATTCCACATTTTCCTTCTAGTCCCCGAATTAATTTTTTAAACCTTGAAGCTATTTATATGTACCATTGCGCTATTCCAGAATGATTGGAACTCTGTTCTACATGAAGTTAGAAATGTTTTTATTTATGTAATTAATTCTCAGAGTTAAATGGAAGCACTCATACGTGTAAAGTTAGTCCCATGGGAATTTGTACATTCAGGACCTAAACAACATTGCACACATTTAGATTAGTATTATAGATTACTTAGTTGCACTGCTGGGACCGAAATCAGAAGGAACTGGTCTGCACGCTTGATTCTGAGAATGTGGGAACTTTCTTCTTTACAGTCCATAGTAATTCATACCTCTAATTTAAGTCGCATTTTGAAACACAGCTAGCAGTTATTAAGGTTTCAAAGATTACACATTCTCAGGAAAAAAAAAAAAAGGTTTGGTTAGAAGGTTTTGTCAGGCAGGTTTGTCAGGAAAGAATTTAGCAAGTTTTTATTCTCAAGGACTGGAAGTTTGAGTCACTAATAGCTAATGTATCCGTTTGCTGACAGCATTTATGGAGGTTACCACTGTGAAGTCAGCTCCCTCATTCTGTGGCTGAAGTGATTTCTTTGAATTATTCACGGCAACAGCTGTCTTAGCTTTACCTGATGAGTTCTTTGGGTCCAGAGTCGTTTATGCAAGTTAAAATAAAGCCTGTTCTTTCATACTGTAGCTGTTTGGAGTATTCCCTACACTACGCTACAGTTCCATAGCAAAAACAAAAGAAAGAACAACCCCAGGAATCATAAGCCAGTCTAGCTTCCTCAAAATATTTGAATTATATATTTTTTTATCCAAACATACATGAGAATAATTTCATATTTTATGTTACTGGATTTGTTCAATGAAGAATGTACAATCTCTTTTTCATCATTAAGGTTAGCACTCAGAATTAGCATTCCCAAAGTACTTAGGCTCATGGTTCCTTTTCAGAGCTGAAATGTGTCTTCTATGTGAATTTACACTAACTTAAATCTAACTAAATTTTAACTTCAGTGTATCAAACTCTACATTTAGCATATTCTGCATATAAACACCCCCATAGCAAGAATCTGTTAGCTTGCTGTTAATTAGGCCTAATAGCCTGAACAGTTATGCAAGTGTATCCCGAGTTTGACAATGACATTTTTCTCACTTTTCTCAGTGTAGGCTGTATTTAGCATTTGAATGTACTATTTTTTCCTTCTTCATTCATTTATCTTTTTAAAAAACATCTTTTAAATGTTGATCAGCGTGAAGTGATCTCCATAGAAGCACCGCGTATTGATGTTCCGCTCAGCTGCTCATTCCTTCCTTATCCTCAAGCAGCAATTTCCCAGAGCCTGCTAAAATAAACAGCCCGACGGAACAAACATACATATCTGGTACCGTCTTGTTTCATTATAGTCAAGTTCGGTTATATTTCATTAACACCTGGCTCCACAATATTAAAGCATATAATATGGCCACGAGCTATAGCAACAGATTTTATGTAATTATGCACCTTTTTGGCTTTCGTGGGAACAGGGAATCTCATATTGTCTCGCCGTGACTTCTTTGTGAACCTAAGTTGAATCAAATCCAGAAACATCAGGTCCTGCTAGCACATCCGTGTAGAGGTACACACTTGTGCTGGAGCAGCTACAGTCTGACTGGAACTGTTTTGTCAATACAGATTTTGATTTTCCTGTTTTTGATAGAGTCTACGTAATCACAGCTCCCTTTGGCTTCAGCTTGTGTTTGTGGTATTCGGGAGTTCTGATAAGTAGGCACTTAATGTCTGAGTGGGTATATATCTACAGTCTAGCACACAGAAATTAATGCAGCAGTGTTTATTTCAGGAACTCCCTACAGTGGTACAAATTATGGCTCCACTAAACTCAGTATAGATTTCTCCTCTTTGCTGTAGGTTATCTAATATTGGAATGGACGATCCTAATGATACTTTCCTTCTTCATTAAGGGAGAAAATATCAAAGAAAATGTAATACACAATGCTTTTTCAGTATAAGATTATGCTTGAGTCTTTAAATGCACAAAACCAAGAAATGTCACGTTTCTGGTAATACCCTAACTTGCCCTGTTGTGCTTCAGCGTTTCTGTTGGCTAAGTGCAAAAGGAAGAGGAAATGTCGGGCATGGCTCTGATTCTGCAGAACACTTAAGGCCAAATCTGTAACAGGATATACAAGAACCTGTCCTGGTTCACTGAAATTAATGCGAGTGAAGTGCCTAAATAGGAGGTAAGTGCTTCAATACCTTCTTGGCACTGGACGTACAAACACTTTTGCAATCTTTGCAGAGCCCCATTGGCTATGATGAGAGCACTGATCAATGTAAAAATATTCACGTGCAATGCAGGATCAGAGATTATACTGAGTCTTTGCTTCTGTGTCAGTTATACTGATGTTTCATTAGTATGGAACAATATTTATACAGAGCCTTAAATAATAATTTATAATGCTTTAGAGCTTACTGTTTACTCACTTCGTTCTGCAAGAGACAAAATAGCATAGTGAAATATGAATATTTGTTTGTAACTTCCATATATTTTTTCTTCTTTCTTTGTGTACTTGATATTTTCTTCTTGATGTTCCGCTGAAGAACCAAATCAGAATATAAAGATAGAATTTCTTTGTCACGCAGGGGGCTGCATTCACAAAAGAAAGCTGCAGCAGGCATTACAATGATAAATTAATGATAGCTTTAAAAGAAAAATTATGAAAGTGACAAGGCCCCAAAGAACAGCACAGTAAATTAACACACGTGAACGCAAAAGTCGGTATTAAGCACGAACAACAATGTGCATTTGATTTTGCAGCAAACCGAATTGTTGTCACTATCAAAATAGTATTAATAAAAGCCATAAAGGAAAAAGAATAAAGTAAAATTTGTAGTGGTGGACTGCCCAAAAGGATGTAGAGATGCTGCCTCCCACGTCTGAGAAGACAATAAAAAAAAAAGTCAGGATTTTCACTGCTGTTAGGGAAAACAGACACATGAACACATAAGACCATAAAAGGCACATTTCAGCTGAAATGCTGTACCATGTATTTTTCCTTACTGTCATGTTGATAGTTTATAACCGTTCTACGTTGTGATTGACAGACTGGGTTTTTTCTTGTAAGGAACAAATATATTAACAGGCATATATAAATATATATATTTTTTCTTTATATTAACGTATGAGATGTAAAATGCTGTTAATGACCTGTAAATAACTACTTCGCTGTTACAAGGCTTTTATATCAAAATAGGCAATTGTATTATATATATATTTATGACACTAAAAGTCACTCAACTGCGCTGTCTACTGTGAATTACTCCTTCGATTCCTGCTGACCCTTTCTGATTTAACATATTGAATGGGGTAGGAAAGACTTCTAGAAATTATCTGAGTGCACCATTAACTCAGGTTTGTTTGCTATTCTACTGTTAGAAGAACATCTTACAATCAGTAAGGTAGTCTCTTATAGTCAGCTGAACCTATTCAAGCAAACCCAAATCTTTCCTGAATGTGGCCTCTCTAACAAATAGGTACATAGAGAAGTTGAAAACAAAAATATAGAGTATAAGTTAACAGGAAAATGTTTGTTTGTTTGTTTGGTTTGTGGTGGAAGTGTGCTATATAAGAGATTAATGGGGAATTTGTAGACATTAATATGCATTAATGTAAGCTCAATAATAAAAGGCTGTTAAAATGCCTATGTAAAAATGGAAAGAAGTGTACTCTGTAGGTAGGAGAATGAGAGAGCTAGTCACATATAGAAAAGTAGGATGCTACAGGCATAGCTTAAATCTGGCTTAAAGATTAAATTAACTGGCCTATTAACAATGAAAGATATAGGTTAGATGGAGCCAGCAGAAACATGGAATGGGAAGTCTGTGAAATGGGAAGCCTGCGCCCTTCCTTATGAGCAACAGCCCTTAGGAATGAGATTACTTCACCCCCTTTTACTTTGGGGCAGAGAACTCAGAGAAGGGTAAAAAATGTTGTAATATCAGCTGAAATCAGCCAGCAAATTCAATATGGAGGGAAGATCTTTGGGTTTTCCTTCCAGCTGGTCCACTGCATGCTATGAGAAAGGGCAGAGGGGAGTCAAAGGGTTCCCTTCTGCATGTTTTCCCACGGCAGGTCTTCATACGGCCATCGATTTGCATGTCCCTTGAGTGAAGAACAGTGGCGACCTGGTCATTCCCAAGGCTGCAGTGTCATTTGAGGTTGAATTTGAATTGGTCTCGGAGAATAAACTAGTTACAGGGATATGGTATACTCTGCCTTCTCCAGAAAGAACAGCTCGAGTGTGAAATGACTGAGTAAATGAAAAGGCCTACGGAAAGGTCAAGAGAGCTGTAGGAGTAATGGGAGATTTTCTTAACCTAGTCATAGGTTTGAGAGAATCAAGTGGAAGAAATGAAGCTGGTCGTAGGTATGTGGAAATAAAACGCAGCCACTGTTTTCTACATAATAAGTTTCAAAATACTTTTAGCGCAAATATTGCTGAGAATGACAAAACCCACAAATATGGAGAAGTATGGAGGATGTCAAGCATAAACCTGAGATTAAAAGGAAAAATAGAGGTGAAGCGGAGGTGTGTCCTATTAAACATCAAACAAAAATGTTTCAGGAACTAATAATTAAAATCCAATGGCTTGAGGTACTAAGGAATACAAAAGAGATTTCATTACAATTATCGAACATACTAAAGGTACTTGGTGCTTCAAGCAGGTAATAAATGTAATATAAATACCTATACATAAAATACTAATAAAGTGTTAACACAGAATTAAGAACCCGGTTACATAATTTTAGATTTGACTAATAAACCTTGCCTTAACATTGGTTTCAGTTTTATGAAGTGCACCTCATACTACAAATCATGAAACATTACAGTGTTGCTCATTCTTCCATCTGCTGGAAACTGGGAATTGAAGGATCATATTCCTAAACCCTACAAAACGTTCAAATCTTCAAACTGACTATTTAAAAATTATTGATTTAGTCTATGTGTATGTCGCCAATGCGTCTTAGACCTGTGGTTGGTTGCTGGTGCTCTGTCAGCTCCTGGGGTCACCAAAAGATAACTAAGGTAAGCAGTTAGTGCTATGACGTTGACGTTTACTACATAGTAGTTCATACCCCCTTGCAGGGGATGCTGATCAAAAAAAGTTGAACCCCCCTCCTTAGCTGAATATATCTTCCTCAGAGTAGGTGTTAAGTGGCCTACATTTATCATCTCAGAGCTTTTTATAATGTAAAATTATCAAGTAAGGTCCTCAGTTCTATTGTGGGATGTTTGCACCACCTGGGTAATGAAAGGCACCATCGCAACAACTGTGGCAACTCTATCCAGGAGAATCTATTGGACAATTCTTCACTGCTCCCATCTATTCTTGCAAGGATATGGTACGCAGTTCCTCAACGGTAGCATAATTCAGAATAGTCCAGAGGCTGTTAAAAATTGTGCAATTGCCTAAATTGACCTAAAACTGACTTTAGTTCTTATGTGTTTTAGTGTTGTGCAACAAATTCCTGCAAGCACCTTTTGTAACTGAATCGGAGAAGGAAGCAGAAAAAAAACTCAGTATAATTTTGTGGATTAATTTTTCAGAATGTGACCGACAAGAATACTTACAAACTTTTTCTTGGTTTAATTCCTATCTGCCAAGCTGGTGACAGGTTTTGCTGGCACACACAAGAGCAACTTCACCTTTCCAAAGCGAAATACATCTTATTTCTAAGATGCATGATAGAAAAAAGAGAATTGTGCTAAGGCACAATCTGATAAAGGAGCATATTCTAACTATTTAGCCCAGAAACACTGCACTGCATGTAAATTAGATGAGAATCTGGCCTATGGAATCATGTTTATCTCTGGGAGAAAAAGGACACCTTCTTCAGTAAAGTTAAACAAGGAATGAGTGTGGCCAAACTTTGCACGTGTGGAAGGAATATGTTCTCAACTGGTGTATTCATCCTTTAGGCATTATGCTGTAACATATAATTAGATCTCTACTACGTAGCTAATCATAGAGGCTGGTTTCAGATGAAGTAGAGAGGCTGGCTGCCATCCATGCATTTTTACTGCATTAAAAGAAAATTTGTTGATAGTGTCAAATTCATGTTCATAATATCTGTGGTTGAGAGTGTCATACCTAGGAGCACGTAACACTACATTTTAGCGGTGTTATGACCAAAGGATCAACACCTTTAAACTCTTCTATTTGAAAAGAGGTAGAGGCAAAATACCTTTGGTCTTCTTGAAAGCTTTCCCAGTTTAGTTTTCTCCTGGTTATGCTTAGTGTAACCTCTGCTAGTTCAGTGATGATAATGGGCTCAGGACATAGATCAGAACGGGCACTGGCCGGAGGAGCCTTTTATTGAGGAGAGGTAATAAATTATGTGGTGGACCAGATGTATTCCTAATAGAGCAGTGCATGAAATGCATTTTCATACTGACGGGTAATAATACTTCCTAAATAGTTGATTGAGACTACCTGGTCATTGAGAGGCATATTTCTGTGGAAGAAAGTGATTGCTTTCGATAACATGGAAGTCACCTTGGAAGAAGGCACCCCTGTGTTCCACTGATCTATAAGAATAACCATGTGGAGATAGAAAAGGAGAATGCAGCAGAATAGGACAGCAGAACAGAGATTTATCTCTTAAAGACTTAAAAAGCAAAGAAATTGAGTGAAAACCTCACATCCCTGAGTTCGGCTGCAAAACTCTCGTTTACCCTGATACGATTTTGCCTAAGAAATCTAAAGGGTACCTCAACTAGAACTCTAATTTAAAAAAAAAACCAAACCCCTAAGTAGACAAATTCATAGTTATTGTAATGCAGAGCAATAATCTAGAGACTTTAACCCTGATACGAAATAACTTGCTTTTCCATCCTCAGCCTTTTCTAGACCAATGCTGGCTTGAGGGGATTTGTTACACTTGGATGAAATATGTGAGACAAAAAGCTCAATGAATCATGCAAAAAAGCAGCGAAAGTGCTAGGAAGTGCAGAGGGAAAGATTGCCTGTTAGAGAATTAAATAGAAGGGAGAGTGGAAAGGAGTCAGTTTTTGAACAAGTGAAAATATCACCTGAAACAAAAACCTCCAGCTCTATAAAAATATACTCTAGAGACGTTAGGGGAAACTAATTGTAAATGCTGTTTTTCCGTGCCTTGCTTTTATGGAGGTTTATATCTGATCTACAGCCATTAATGATGAAATCCTCCCCTGTTAAGAACCAGTACGGGGCTTACGTACTCCTTAAATCTCACTTAAACCTTCCAAACTGGGTGTGAGACAATAAAATGCTGTGCACTATTGTGAATAACACCACAGAGCACATTTTCCAGTTTTTATAATGAGATTGAAATACAAGCCATTTTTTCGTCACATGAGCAGTGAAATACTCTTACGATAGGTCAACAATGGCCCATTGTTTTGTTATCACCTGCATGCTTTAGGCAAATATTTCATTTCATATTCAGTTGCTCTACTGCATGGGCTCGTTATACAGAGAGTTGTCTGAGTTAGGTTACATTTATATTCAAATGACAAGTCATGATTCATTTTTTAAAAGATCCTTTGATAGCGCTAAATAGCCTGATTAGAAATATATCATTATGGTACATTATGTCAACCAAATCTTTATGAGGCAGCATTCAGACCGCCTTTAATGTTTATCTTCAGTGACGTCCAGAAACGGAGACTGAAGCCAAGCACGGTCATGCCGAGAATGGAAATTTGAGGAGTCTTTTTCATTTACAATAAACACACCCAGCTGGGAGCACAGCTGCTAACTAAGGAGCCAAAGCTATAGCTTCCTGCTACCTGGAAGGGTCTAATTACAAAACCCACCTAGACTGGCTCTCCAAACTACAAATGCAGGGTCAGGATTAAGCTAGGCATGGTCCGGAATGCTATCAACATAAAGCATCTACAACAACATCATACCATTAAGCAGGCGGGATATTTTATACAGTAATATCAATCCAATATAATATAATATAATATAATATAATATAATATAATATAATATAATATAATATAATATAATATAATATAATATAATATAAAGAGCTATTAAATGAAACTGAAGTAATGTGCTTCCAGGGGTATTTAACTTCAAAATCCTAATTGACCCAATTTGCCTGATCTCCTTTTACAAAGCCATTTGGAAATAAAATAAAATAAAATAAAAGGACACCAATCCAATCCACAGTCTCTTCTTAAGTGTGGAAGTTTAACACTTAAACAGAAAAATAGCCCTTTTCAGTCCAACTTATTTAGCAGATCTCTTTAAACAAAGATTTAGGAAATCATATAGAAAAGAGGTACGAGTCCATCTTCCTTATTCTTGTTATAGAAACAAATGTTATTATAAACTAGGAAGCAAAATTGTCTTCACTATATTTAGCTATTCTTCTAATTGCAGCACAATTTCCTGCATTTTGAGAGATTTTAAGATAGTACAGGAAAAATGTTTTATAAAAAATAAAAACTGAATGTAATTAGAGTCTAGTGAGATGCCAACAAACATGGACCAGTTGTTCCAGTAGGAGAACCCCTACTCCAGAAGTCTGCAAAAGGTTTCCCTTACTTTGTGTGCATCAATAACTACATTTGTTCATTAATCTACCAGAAATGGACAGATTCTTTCATCCCCTTTCCTCCACCAAATCATGAACATTATATACATCAGACATATTTTATCATAGGATTTTGCCATGGGGCTTTCTATCTGGCAATTAAATCTGTATTTTGGATGGAGTTTATCTTCCATGTTTGCTGAGTAAATCATTCAAATTTATCTTTCCTCTTTCTTCCCAGCTTTTAATTTTTTTTCTAGTGTAGGATATAGCTTGCCATTAGCACTTAAAAAATAAAAAGTTTAATTATTGCACATATGCTGTACTGTATGAAAGAGAATGGGCAAACCAAGTAAAGTCCAAATTTGGCATTTAAAGACAATAATACGAACTTATTGTGATTTTTCTAACGAGCAGGCCTGCATGCATGCTTCGTATATCAGTAAAGTACATAATCAAATGGCAAGTAGTGAATGAATGCTGAAAGATGATAACCAACAGGACGGTGCATGATATAATGCATAAGATCCTTTCTGCATTTTCTTTGGTTCCTGCCTTACCTGTTCTCCCATTCTGCACCTTTGTCTCCTGTGACTCCCCTCTTCTTTAAGTTTAAGGACCTCCCATTTTTCTGTGGGAGCATCAGGAGACCTTCTATAGGAGCAACAGGTGAAAATGCTATTTTTCTTGCTTCTTTGCTTCAAGGATTGGAGGAAATGTTTGTAAGAGAGGCAAATCCTTCCTCTTCCTCACTCTCCCCACCTCCTTTTGGACCTGCATAGCAGGAGAAACCAAGACAGGACAGGTAGTTGTCCTAGAAGAAGAAACTAAGAAATTCCTCTTTTCTTAGCACAGACTGCTGCTTCATGACATACGTGCAGGAAGTCTGAGAAGCCAAAAACCTTCACAGAAACCTCTTAATGCTCCTACTTTGGGATTACTTTGGCACTTCACCAAACAGCAAAGCATGCAAAATTTCACGGAGGGGGTGGGGAGATTTCTACTTTCTTTATCCCTTGAAGCATTTTGACCACTCCTAAGTTCTTTGACTACAACAGTCTGAAGTTTCACCGGCATGTGACAGAAGTCCTGTAGAACTTCATGAAGTGCCATTGTCCACAGTGTCACGTTGTAATGTGCTTTTCGTGCACTCTGCTCTCGTGCAGCTGCAGAAGGACATAACGTTCAGGCAAACTACGGCAACGCGTGCATGCCAGAGCTCTGTTTAAGTGAGATTCGGATACCCCCAATAACTACACATCACATCCAAAGTATTAGATTGATCCACATTCATTTTTTGGTACGGGGATTTATAGTCACCGTGGTTTTGAAAAATGGGCAGCACTAAGATAATATGTCTAAAGTGCTTATGGTCTTTTCCTTCGTGTTCCATCATAAGGTCATGGCAAACAACAACAACAGTTCAGGCATCTATCTTTCAGACAATTTAAAACCTTCATCATAACTATCACTCTTAGCCTCTCCAATCACTTACAATTTCACCTCTCCAATCACTTACAATTTCATTTTCATTCAAAATCACAGTTGAGGACCAGATATTTTTTTTAATTCATGCATCTGTCATTAAAGGATACAATTCTTTCTTGCAGTCTGCTTCCCAGTGTGTTTTTTTCTTCGTTACAGTAAGTAAGAAAACAATTTTCTCAAGCACTGTATGCACTGCGGTTTTGCCTGGTCTTCCCCTTCTTGCAGACACCCTCAGCACGTTCCGGCGTGCGTTCCTGCAGCCGCCTCCACTGCTCGTCCTGGGGGCTCTTTGAGGGCTGCTCCGAACACAGCCCTGAAGAAGGTGTGGGGAAGCACCTGCAGACTCCAGCAGCTCTGACGAACAGGCTGGCAGTGAAAGGGAAACAATTAAATGGAGGAGAACGCTTTTTGCCCTTCTTCCTAGTTGTCTGCCATTAGGCTATGTTATGAGAAGGTCCATGACTCAGGAATAGATGCTGACTTACGAGGATGCAGGGCACAGACTGTAGATGTATTTGCAAGTGTGCTGTGTCGGATCAGAGGATAAAAGCAAGATTAATGTTTTTTATTAATTAATCAGCTGCAAATCTGCTTCTTATAAGTGCGTACGGGTTCTATTATCTTCTTTCCAGGCATCAGCTTCCTATTGATATTAATGAGAATTATGTGAGCTTAGTTATGGTGATATTAATTTAGTTATAGAAAAACATTTATTCTGTTCTAAGCGATCTAATTGTAATTTTCTAGGACATACATGTACTCTTTTTTCATCAGTAGATGTGCCTGTGGTTTGCACTAACACTTGCTAAACACAATATGGTATTTATTTCAACATGCAATATGGACAATCCTTATTTCCTTATTATTCTTATCACTTGGAATGTTTTGATTCTGAATATGTGATATACTTGTACTGCATTAGAATGATGTTATCTTGAAGATTTCCTCCCATACAAAACAGAACTACAGATGCAAAGTGGATTTTTTTTTTCAGTGACTCATTTATTTCTACTGATTTTTGAAGCTCTGTATCAAATTGTTATTATCTGGAGTTATAATTCCCTAACCACACCTTATACCTGTGCTGCCCTAAAACTCTGCTAATTTAGGAGCTTGATTTCTGCTCTAGATGGATGGGGCGGATAACCGTGTTAATTGTTCAACAGGCTCAGATAAATTTCTACCTGTTGTTACCAGCGTAGTAAAGGTATAGGCAAAAAGAAGTCAGGATTCCAAAAAACCCTATCCTTCCCAGTGTTTCTTGCTTATTTAACATGGGAAATAACATCCCCATTAAATGTTTTATCTCCCAGCCAGATGATACCTGGTGCAACTGGTCCCTCCATGATGTAGGCGCATATATGACAATCTTCTATCTTGTTCTTAATCAGAGAAAAACTCAGGCCAAAAATGCAGGACAAAAATCTGCTTTAACCTACTGCAGAGATGAAATGGTGAAGATGTAGTTAATGGTACTTTGTTAGTTTTGAGGAAGGTTGTTACAGCAGCCAGGAGACACACACCTATATATCATAGAGCAGTGCAACATCCAGCAAAAAACGCTTGATGCTGCCAGCTTCCTGGTAAAAATCCCTCTTAAATCACAATAAAAGACTCAATCCCTAGCATAATACTTTCTGAAAAGAAAAATATGGCCTGCCAGTATCCTGCCTTAGCTGGGAGGTAGGGAAGATTTCATTCACTGTTTATCAGTGTTTATGTCCATGCCCTTTCTGTACAGATGGAAATGTAGTGAAGCAGAAGCTATTTGGGGAATATAAGCAGGCTGGCAGAGGCTTACAGCAAGATATGAAAATAAAAGGCTCAGTCGTATGTATTAGAAAAGGCAATGCAAACTAGCTCCAAATCTGGGATGAATCCTTCACTTTGTCAAGTGCTGTTAGTTTTGGTTTTGCAGTTTCTAGTTTTGAATTTCTATTAATACAAGTTCTTCATCAAATGGTTGTTTTCTACTTCAGTTACACATAGATGGATAGCTGACCAAGGAGGAAGAAAAATAAGATGTCACATTACTGTGTCTGAAGGTTTGTTGAACTTTCATAAGACTGTTTAATGTGCCAGTGTCAGCAGTGGCTTCTATCATGTATTTATCTGGCTCCTGTACTAATGAGCTTGATGTCTCCCGAGGGATTGACACAGTGTGACCTTGGATGAGAGAGGGTATTTTGTTTTCTATTAAATATGGCATATCTCTGCAGTCTTTCAGAAGTGTGTGTTTCAAAAAATTGGAAACAAGAATTGAAATAATTAAATAGATGTACCCAAAGATGCATAGGTACTTTTTCTGGAAGACTAGACAAATCACAGATCCACAAAACAGAGGCAAGAAGAAACCCCTCAGACCCCTCTACACAGGTCCACAGTCTTGAAGACCGTGCTTGGGACGCGCGGCTGAGCTTGACAACAGGCAAGCAAGGAAGGAAAGGAAATATATAGATGTGCTACAGTCCCCAGGGTATTAACTTGTCTGGGCTCTGCCTTAATCTTTGACTCTGCCCTTCCTCCACCTTAGGTGTGCTGCCAGAAGGTTAACCCATGTGCACTGCAGTGCTGGTCCAGGACTTAACACTGCTCTTTCCCAGAGGAAAGCCTACTTCAGAGTCACTGCCTCTGCCCCTGGCACAGAAACTCTTCTCATCTGCTTAGCAAATGTAAAGGGTTGAGATGAAGTAGTTAAAGTAGGCATCTTGTTGTTATTTAATTTAAAATAAGATGAAATGCAAAATAAACACTGAGAGCGAAATGCGTGTTTTAGGTCAGAACATCTCCAGAGTCCCTTAAGCCCTTCACAATTAAAACGTCATGACAGAATTTAGTGGTTTGGATTCTGTTCCTTTCCCTTACTACTTCCACAAAAACCTTGAAGTTCGATATAAGGAAAAGTTTTTAGGTCGTCTAGTCTGTCCCGTGCCAGGCTTGGATTATGTTCACTGGTATTACGCCAGTTTTCTAGCCACCTCCAGAGCAGCAGCTTATTTTTTCTCTTTGTCAAGGGTAGTGTTTTACTGGCAAGAATAGTATGAAAAAAATACTGCAGTATTTTCTATGGAGGCCAGCCAAAAAAAAAAAAAAAGATTGGAGTAAGGGAAAGAGACTGAGAAGAGAGACAGAGGAGGAAATAATGAAATAGAAAAGAAGGAAAGGAATATGGCAACAGCACTTAGAAGACTAAATAAGATGTTAAGAAACAAACAGAAAATTAACAAGGAAAATAGCAAAAATCTAAAAAGAAAAAATTCTTATAATGGAAATCATTGGTGAAAAAAATGAGAAATATTTTTTTAAAAAACCCTAAAATAGTGCTGTGTTGGCACATAATTGCCAGAAAGACAAGAAGATAAAAAAAGCTTGTCATCCTTTTATTTTTCTTTCTTTCCATTCCTTGCTATTTTCCTGCCCTGAACCAAATAAATTCTTTGCCACACTTTTTTTTTCCTGGGTAACTTCTTTTTCCTTTTTAGCCAAATATCTCAAGAAATGTTTTTCTAGATTAGTGGGGCATCCTCTCCCTACTACTTTCTTGCTGTGGTGCATCAACCTTTGTTATGCATCAGTGCAGTGATTTACTCATAACACAATAGCCACAGTCTTTGGCTATCTAGCATGATCATCAGTTTTAATACATCTCTCCTAAGTGATTTTTTTTTCCTGTTCAAAGAGATGGAAAATAATAACAGGGCTCAAAGAGTGCACAAGGACAACACCAATAGCGATCTGTATTTCAGATGAAATCAGAATGACTAGTAACTTTCTTACCTTTGGATATCCGAAATGATAACAAAGTTTTCAGTATTAATCTGGGGATAAAAGTACAGGACTGGCAACGACGGGCAATAATTCTGAAATCAGAGCTTTTCCATAAAAGTATTAATTATTACAGGGGAGTATAGCTGTAATCCAAGTTTGTCAATATACACAAAGACATTAATAGGGACAGTAAAAATGTGGAACTTTGCCAAGGTATTCAAGAGTAATTTCTCATGCCTTATTTCTCTTAACTTTCCTTAAGTTCTCTCTGCTTTGCTGAAATGTGCTTTTTGTTCTCCCGCACACAAGGGTGACATTGTGGCCATGAAAATTTTGGTCATTCATAAACAACCTTCTTTTTCTCTCAGAAAATTTTGCAAAAAACTCCGTTATAAACATCCAGTTCAGAAGTATGTATGCGCAACTGTACTGCTCTGTCACCACAAAACTACAAAATACTTCTCAGAATATGTAGAAACTCAGAATTTGTATCATAAGGGCTAAAACAGAGAGTCCAAAGAATCACCGATGTCCCAGAGGCATTTAGTGAGTGGGAATTTGTCAGGTGAAAACTCCCGGGGGATTCAGTTCTAGTTGCTCATTATTACAGGCAAAAACATCAAACCAAGTCTTTTAGATTCCTCTTGTAGATAAATCCTCCATTTCTTTTTCATGGCAATATTACATTGGCATCTTATCTTTATCCGGTGGCATGCAATGAGTTATTTAATAGAAAAGCAAGTATTTCTACTACTGTCATTTCCAACAGAAAAGCTCACTGTTTATAGAAGAAATTCTTGCTTTAAGCCCCTAAGTTCATGCCCTCGCTTTTAACATTGTTGAACTTCAGCTTTGCTTTAGCCTAAGGCTTTTTTTTTTATGTGATATTCCAGTCCTTCTCTAAACTGGAAATATTTCATATCTGATGTCCCCACATTTTGCAGCAAGAATTGTGGAAGCGCTATCAAAGTTGCAATACAATTGGTACAATTTTTCTAATACTGATGAGATCTACATATAGGGAATTGTTTTGCTGCTTGCCCGAATGAGACTGCAGGATTTTTTTTCTCTTCAAAAACAGTGGCGACTGAATCAGCCAACAGAAAACTCAGTCCCGCGCATCAGCGTTAGTAGTTATTTTCATGACAGCTGTCAAAAACTTTTCCCGATGTGTTTTATCACAATTGGTAAAAATACAGGATGGGTCTGCCAGATAACTTTGTCATGATATATGGCCAAGCAAAAGAGCTTGTGTTTCATACTTAACCCTTCGAGCTGAAAGAACCAAATCCTCCACGATCCCGAGGACCGCACTCTCTCAGCTACTGGTGGGGAAGGGGCATGAATTAACAGAAACTCTTAGAGAAGCCTTCCAAGACACACACTAGCCTAGAGGTGAAAAAATGCAGCAGGTCCTCGAAATATATATATATAAATAAAACAAAATCCAAACACCATCATAAGCTCTCAAAACTTATTAGCCTGCTTTGAATATCTGAAAAGTAAATCCTGCTAAATCCCACATATGCCTGCAACGAGATGCAGAGACTGTAACGGAGTATAGCATTGATTTTTCTTTTTTTCTTGTGTGATTTTGCTTCTAGTATCGTCTTTCTCCCAACATTTCTCTAGGTGAGCACCTCTGAGGTAGTTTCATTAGTGGTAACAACAGTGAGAGTGCTGTTTCAGGCAGGAAATAGTAACCATTTCGATAACACACTGCTTACAGCTGCTTAGCACAAACCAAGGTAAGATAATATAGTGGTGAAACTCCCCATAGCGATTACAACTTGCCTACATTTATGCTCCATTCCAAATGCTGAATAGAGTCCTCCGGACAAAGCTGAAATGTTCAGGCTGTTGCTTAGATACTCCTTTCACAGGCTTCATATAAAAAAAAAAAATCTACGTATACAGGCAAATAAATAGATAAGAGTTAATAGGCTGAACCCACAATGGACAAACACAAATCACTTCTTCTACACTATATTTGGGGATGGAAGAAACAGATGTGGAATACACAGAACACTCATGCTATGTAAAAGGAAAATATCTCTGCTTTGCTGGCATGCCTCCTCCAGGCACAGATATTTGGGACCAGTCTGTTCTAATGAAAACAAGTTATGTGAATTTGCACGAATTTGGGTCACTTGGTTTATCTATGTGTGTTCTTGCTGTATAGGATACATACTTGAATATCGTGTTTGTTTGCTTATGCAGGAGTCTCTTATAATTTGTGACCTTGCAACAACAGAGCAAAACCGAGATCATATCCTAAAGTTAGACAATCACCTTAGTCACATACACTATGGGCTTTATTTCCTAACCCAGAGGAGTTAAATTTGCAGTGGTTCACATATTCTATTCAGAATGCCCAAATTATATCTAGTGAAAACTGCTTTACTAAAAATAGATGCTGTTCTGCATAAGTATTAGATTGGTTCCTGCTATGCCATTTCCTCAGTAGAAAAAAAAAAAAAAGAAAGAAAAAAGAAAAGAAAAAGCAATTTTGGTATGTGTTCTGCTTTGCTAATAACCAAAAATTAATTTGTTAATTTTTTTAGCACAAATAATTCATGACTTGGAGCAACACACTGAACTAACCAGGGGTTATATAAAAGCTGACAGTTACAACATCACAATATCAGAGCATTACCTTTTATGTAGTTATGGTGACACATACTATTCTTGCGATACACACCACAAATTATATAGGATTTTTGAGTAACTCCATTCTGCTCTATTGAGCAAAATGAAATGACTGCACAAATTACTGCTTTTTGCCTTTTGTTATATTCTTTGTTAATCCCTTGCAATATAAGCGTGTGCCTGCATAGGCTTAGCATTAAAAAAACAATAGTGAAAGTAACAGAAGCAGAGCAGAATTCAATACCCAGATTATACTGGAGGCAAAGTAATTCTGAATTTAAAAAAAAAGTTATGTTTTGTAAACAAAATTTCTCTCCTTGAACTAGCTTTTAGTTGTTTATTTGGCCCTGCCTTAAGCATTATTTCTTATATCAGCTTGTCGTTTATTTCATATAATTACTGCAAAGATTAAAATAATCAGTCAAGATATTTAAAATGGGAAATCAATCTAATTTTCCACATTAAATGTGCTTTCCATCAATTTCCACTACCAAAGAGTATAAACTAGCTGCTGTGTACCACTTCTGTTGCAACTTCAAGATGAATAATTATGTCTATGTGCCATTTTTTATATCTCTGAAGCTGATTCTTTTACCTGGTAGTGAAAAGAGACCGAGTAACTACTGACAGAAGTAACTGTCTTTAAAATACCTCCGTAAAGAGTTACTGTAACAACAATGACATTCCTTACATTATATACTGTTTGCAAAATTATCCTACAGTAGATTATAATTTTCCAGACATGGGTTTTGGTGAGAGAGACTGAGTTTTAATGACTGATTTCAATGTTTGCTTTTATGAAATGAGCCATGTTCAAATATTATCAGTATAAATATGCTTATAAAAAAAGAACATCTTCTCACCAAGAATCACATCTCAGCAGAGGCGATCAGTATTGTTTGATTTTGTTTTTCTCTAAAACTATATTATTAAATATTGTATTTTTATTAAATCCATTGCTTGATATTTTTCTCAAATTTTCCCTGAAATAATGAAGTGTTGATAAGCTTTTTGTCTGCACAAGTGGGTGATTATTTAACATGTATTTTCCACTAAAAAACAAGCAAACAAATTGTTTAAAACAAGAAAGCAGCGACCCAAGCCATTTAATCAAATCTTTTGACAATTTATAATCAAACCAATCCAAATCCCGTTATAAACTTTCCACTGTCAACCCGATAACATTCCTTAGATCCTCCTCCCTGCATGGGGCAATATCTTCCTTCCCTTTGAGGGAATGCTACATTGTCCCAGCTGCCGAAAGGATGGGGGACATTTACACAGAAAACCATTTCAGCAATCCAAAGCTATTTGATGTTCACAGGCTTTTCGGAATAGGGAGGAATGCGGTCACATACTTAAAAACCTTGCTGGAAGGGAGCACGCAGATGGGAGGGAAACAACTGTTCAGCCTTCAGAGCCGCCGACCCTGATGTGCCATTGAGATCCCTGGTGGCTCAGGCACTTGGCAGCTGCCTCCTGGCCAGCCCCTGCAGAAAGCAAGGTGTGCAAACGCGGGGGATATGCGCTCAGGTCTCCCGCTGGCGTGGAGTCGGAAAGCCTGGAGGTCGTCCCTCGCGGCGCAAGGGCTGGGCAGGGTTCCCATATCCCACGGTGCAGACACAGCCTGAGACACCCTCTTCATTCTTCCTTACCCTCAACTTGCTTCTCTTTGCTAAGCAAGGCCCAGGTCTTGTTGGATTAACTTTCCAAAAATACTATAAATGTACATATCCCTTGACAAAAAGTGATGAGAAGTACAGTCATCCCCATGGAAATTAATCCGATCGTTAGCGTACCACAGTGAGATTGAGCAAGCTCATTATGCCGTGCCCTCCCATTGCAGGATGTGCCAGCACGGAGAAGAGGTCTTTGCAGAGGAGTGTGTCATGACTTATGCCTCTCGGTATCTTGATTTAGTGATGGTATAGTGCTACAGTTGGATGGAGCTTCTGAGTGCCTGAAAGAATTAAATCATATATAACTGTGGGTTTATTTACTTTTAATTAAAGCAGTTTGATGTCTCAGGGTTAGCTGGTTCCTTTCCATTTTTACTATAAGCGGTGCAGTATATAATATTGGAATCATCATAAATGCAGGTACTTCAATTCATAACTTATAAATCAGTAAAACTCTACTTTTATGCATACACCATTTTCTGAAATGTATTTATACAGTTAATTAATTTTAAAATACACTGCATGACAATTTCAGATAAGCTCTTAGAAGAGTATATGTTACATCCATTATCCCTCTAGTAAGTCAGTGGAATCCCTTCCCTCCCCCTCCCTTCCCCATTAAACATTATGATTCAGCAACTAAAGTGATGTCCAGACAGGTTCAGCTAATGTCCATAGTTATATAGACAATGGTAACAATTGCTGGTTTAAATTACTATTTTAATTATAAATTTTCTAACTGATAATTTTACTGGACATAGAGCTTGAAACCTCAAGATTAAAAGGTACTGGGTTTTTTTTACTATTGTTTTTGCAGGTCTCAGATGATTTGCCTGGTTTCAGTGGCCCCAGTTTCTCAAGATGATGCAGATCCCGAAGAATAAATGTAAATCTGCTGGACTTGGCTCAAAACAAGCAGACCTAGTTCATCAGAGCATTCAGGCTCCTCTTCTGCTGTTGAAGGTCTTTGGTCATAGGTTCATCTTCAGAGGAAAGTTCATCTTACATTTGTTTCAGTCAAGAGATCTATCATGTCATCTATAAAATATCACCAGATTTTTCTATTGCAGCCAATCAAATACAACAGAAGAGCATTCGCAGTTCCCACCCCCAACCCCAACAGCTTTATTCAGTTTGGCTAAGTCTATGCCTAAATTTTTATCCATAAAAGTAGCTGTCCTTCAAGAGGGCATGTAGACATAATGAGAGGCACTGTATGCTTTTAATTTACTGGAACAGTACCATTCATTCATTTCCTCATTCACTCATTCATTCATGATGTTATTCTTATGAGTTGTGCACTCATCATGAATAATGTAGTCACAGAAAACTGCAGTTCAGCAAAAGTATGTCAAAATTTAAGCATATGAGTTGTTGCTTTGAAGTCACATATATTAGGGGTCAGAGCAAACCATTTAGAAGCTCAATCGTGAGCCCCTAATAAATTTTTCACGTAACATATTTGCAGCAGATTCATCAACCAACGTTACTTACAATAGCAACACATATCTTAGCACACTTAATATACTGTACAAAGAATGGAAACACAGGATTTTTTGTTTTACAAAAAAGAAAGTATCCAAATAGCATAACCACATATTTTATGTACCTTCTCCGTGACAAAATTGTGCGAGAGAGTGGACCAGTAAATGACAATACTCAGTTTCCTGCAGTTGTTCAGGTAGTTGAACACATTGCTGCTCACTCTGCTAATCAGATGTTAAAACCCTTAAATTATGTTCTATAAAAACACTTCTAAGACATAATTTGTCTAATTATCTACTGGTTTTCTACAGGAGAAGAGAGACAGCTCAAACCACAAGGTAGTATAAGCTATCTCCAGGAGGGCCTTGCCACTGGTAGAGCTTGCTTGAAATCTCTGGGAAGATCTTTCAGTCAACCCGCTTGTGGCAGGACAGTAAAAAGCTGATGTGACATGTTTGATATAATTTCTTTTGACAAAAAGAAACCCTTTGAACATGAATTGATTTCCATTGTCATGTACAATCTGTTCAGAAGCTCTCTGTCCTTGGAAGACAAGAGTCTTAAGAATTCACCATCTGGGCTGAATTAGCGGAATTCATATGGAATAATTCAAGCCATTTTGCGTTAGTCATCTGCTACAGAAAAATATATGTATATGTATGATAGAGATATATATATTCTACCGGTGATCCATGTAATTTAAGTGGAGTCCTCATCGTGGATCTAGGCACTGGGACTGATTTCTGAAGGGAATTGCAGCATTCGGGGGAGGCGTTTTAGGGTGATAGAGCCCCAGGGCTTGAATGAATGCATACAGTCAATTATGAGGAGCCAAAGCCAGCAGCAGTAGCTTTCTAAGAAGGAACAGTTCAATGATGACAGAGACAGCTGCTAATCTTTTTGTATTATTATTAAAATTTAAAAAAAAAAAAAAGAAGAAAAAAGAAACTGATGTTTTGCAGCTGAATACAGATCTTGGTTAGTTTTTAATTCCCCAAACTAAACTAAGAGCCTTTTTTTGTCAATCTGGGCAAATCTGGAAGAGATGTAGAAGCAAAGTCAATGGGCCTTTGAATATGATCTTCTGATATGTATGCATTCATACTCTGCCTCTATATGGAAAATCAGCTTAAAGTAACTTTAACTTCATTTCAATGTATCACGGCAGCTTGGGATGATAGAACCTTCCTGTCTCCGTCAGAAACTTTCTGAAGCTATATCTCATGTCTAAAAATCAGTACGAAGGAGGCAATATTCCTGGCGTGCTAACCAACAAGAGACCATAACTGAGCACTCCCGGAGTACTGCTTGCGTAATAGGAATTAATCTTCCACTGCAGTAAGGAGCGTATGTAAAATGTACTGGATTCACAACCCAGACAAGCCCGGCACGCTTGTTAGGGTGGCCAGCCCTGGCATGCACCTCCACTAACGAAATAACACCAGAATTTTTAAGATACTCCAGAGAGCAAAAAGAGGGTAACATAAATGCAGACATCTAACCTGACTTGTGGCTACACTAACAAGACAGCAACATAAGAAGTAGCAGAAATGAGAAATATGATTGATAACAAAAGGGGGTCGCTAACTTAAAGGAATTGCTGATGGAGGCAGAAATTACCAGTGCAACCATATCACAAATACTGGAGAGGTCTAAAGTACCAAAATTGGGGACAACAGGAAAGAGTAAATAGGGACGGATTGTTTATTGGGGAGTGGATGAGGGCGGTAAAGGGAAGAACTTGGGAAGCAAAAAAAGGAGAAAAAAGGAATATGAGCAGAAGTGTATCATTTAACTAGCTGTTTAGGGGTACCTGTTGGGCAGTCTTCTCTTGATCCCACTGGGAGAAGGAAAATAAATCCATTATTGCTCTGATCATATGTGCATCTGACTTTTTTCTGTGGTAAGTGGGAGTACATGAGGTGTTTTCCCTAAAAATGGTGAGGGAATACATGAAGGGGGTGGGCTAATCCTAATAGCTGCGGTGTTTAACTTTTAGCAGAATCCATATTCAGAGAAGACCAGCAAGCTAAACAAGCCATTCCCAAATGCTGAGAAACATTCAGTCCCTTATGCTAAGCCCAATTCAGCATTCAGTCTGGTTGTTAGCTGCCAAAACCGCTTGTCACTTACCCATGCTCAGAATATTAACCTGGATGTAGTAATGCCACATACTTCCTCCATCCTGTAATGGTTATATGGGAGAGGGAGACTCAGGGGCAGTTCTGTGCCTTACCTGAATTAGACCCACATCTCCCACAGCACAGTAAGAAATTATATCACGTGGAAGTCTCCTGATCTTTTCTAACATATTTTGTGCACTTATATACTCACTGGATCAGAATGAACATTCACCAGTCTTCTGTTTATGACTAGAGTTGCTTCGATAGCCTCACCGGGGTTATATGGAAATTTGGAGCATTTAAGTTTTGAATGTGCAAGCTTCATTGTCAAAACTCAAGCACATGTCTGGTTTTGGTATTTGTTAAAGTTCCAGCTGTAAAGCGAAAGACCCCAGATGCTTTGTCTTGAGTATGGGCAACTTTTGGGTCGGGTTCATAATTTTTTGGAATCTGCAGGAATTTTATACCTTGCAGATCACAGCTGAACTTCTTACAGCCATTTTCTGAAACAGAAGACAATACGCAACACAGAATTTCTTGTACAATACAGAAGCTTAGCATATGCTGTTTACAGTTTTATGTTACCTTCACTATAATAAGGCCCCAGCGAGTGATATGTGCTTTAGAAGCACTGAGGTTTTCCACAACTTTGTGGTTTTAAGTGGTCTCTGATTGTCCTGCTGTGAAATTACAGAAACAGCATACTTCGTAGCAAGCTCCGGTTTAAGTTTTCCCCCTTCCACTTGTAAAGGGAATGAAATAACACTGCGTTTATTGTCTGCTAAATTAAACAGTTGTAGAATTGCTATAATGTTCCCAGTGGCTTCCACATTGCTATCTACAAGCTGATAAAAATGAAGTCTTCTCATAATGTGCTCCCGGGACAGAGGCTTGCTTTTTGTGTTGATCTGAACATTTTCTATGTCTGCCATGGTTTCTTTCTTGCTTTTTGTTCAACCAACAATCTTCTGTGTTGTACGACCGCTTCGTGTAAGAAAAGCAGACAATGTAATTTTAAGTGTTCACTAAAATGTGGTAAGGCGAGACTCATTACATCAGACCTCTTCTGATATTTCAGTACACTCTACAGGTCCTCATGTTAAACTCTTATGTCTCATCTCAGCTGTTTACTTTATTGGTGGTTTTGCCAATAACAAAATGTTCTCAACAAAATGTTGAGAATTATTTTCACATATTTTCACAATGAGAACAATCAGCTATTGGAATAATCTCCCCAGGGAAGTGGTGGATTCTTCAACACTGGACACTTATAAAATTCAGCTGGACAGGGTGCTGGGCCGTCTTGTTTAGACCATGCTTTTGCCAAGAAAGGTTAGAACATGATCCTTGATGTCCCTTCCAACCTGGTATTCTATGATCTTGATGTTAGAAGACACAAATTGTATTCACAGGCCTACAGCACATGTCCCATGAAGAGAGGTGGAGGCAGGATTGTCTGACAAAGAGAAGGTTAAGGAGCAACCTAATAGCAGCCTACAGCTTTCTGAAGGACAGATACAAAAATGCAGAGCCAAAAACTCCTCAGCTGTGGCAGATGGCACAACAAGAGGCAATAGCCACGGATCACGGCTTAGGAGGTTTGGGTTGGACGTCAGGAGAAACTTCACCAGGAGCATAGTGCAGCACTGGAACAGGTTGCTCATGGATGATGTGAGCATAGAATCACAGAATCATAGACATACTTGGAAGTTTTCAAGACCTGGCTAGACAAACCCATGGCTGACATAACCCAGTGCTGGGGATAGTAATGCTCTGAGGGGGAGGCTGGACAATGTCCTCCTCTGATGTCCCTTCCAAACAACATTTCTATGACTCTGTGATGTGATTCTGTCATTCTCCCTTCTTAAATCAATGGAAATGCATGTGGAGATCTTTTTTTTCAAGTGCACTATTACTCTTATTGTTAAAATAGTTTGACAGAACTGGATTTTTTCTACAAAAAATAAGCAAATACATGAAAAACAACAAGGACTGTCATTGTACAGTAAAGGTTCAAATCCATCTTCTGTTTTGCCTGTGAAAAATGTAGTGATGATGGAAAGGCAGAGGCTGTGAATTAGCTACATGGAGCCTTAGGTCCTAAAGGGAATACAGACTGAAACCCTGAGAGTGTTGGACCTTTATGAGGGATGTTTTGTTCTCTACCCAAAATCCTCTTTTACCTCTTACCCTCCCATTATTCAAGAAGCATGACTGACTTATTAGCCAATGATCATAATTCCTTTCTTAACTAAAACTGAAATCTTTATTCCCTCTATTAAAGGGTGGAGAGAGACAATACCAGTAAAAGACCATTCAAGGAAATCCTTTCCTCCACATTCACACCTAATACAAACTACTGCAGCAGGCAGACCGAATACTGCAATGAAAATGTGTTCTCAGTCTTCCTCCTTTCTCGCATCCGCCTCCTCCGAGCATATAATGTAATATTTTATTGTTTCCATAGAGGACCTACCTGTGACTAGGCAGCCAGGGGTAGCCCAGCACGTCATGGCCCGTCTCTGAGCCCACGCTGCTGGGAGCAGTGTGTGTTTGCTGCCCTATGTGCTGTACGGAGAAGGTGTGCATATGGTGCATTATTTTTAAGTTACATGTGACGAAGAAAATAAAACCTGCAGGAAGACATCAATGCTGGCATTCACCAAGACAACAAAAATCATCCGGTTAAATAATTAATTTTTCCTTGGACTCAATATATGTACTTCGTATATTAAGCATTACTTGGGGAAGGGATTTTACAGGTATGATTTATGGGATCAGTAAGCAGACTTTAGCTGCTATGATTGTAAATCTTTGTATGGCACTGATGGTTTACAAAAATAGCTTTAAAAGTAAATAAGGACATACTTTATGATTCCCTTAAGGATATACATGGACTCACTATAGAGTAGACACCTCCAAGAGAGCTTTCAGAGCTTTAGGAAGGAAAAGCTTTTGGATCCAAGTAGAGTTCTTTGGTGGATAAAAATATAGCTGCTACACTAAATATGCATCTCATGAAGAGAAAGTTGGGTACTGAATAATGAATTCTGCCCAAGCCTTGAGCTCTGTTGGACTTTTCCCTATAAATTTCTGATGAATTGGTAGTACTGCACTAAAGAAATAGATTAGAAACTGACTGATCCCCTTCACAATAGTGACCTCAATTTTGTAGATGCTAAGAATCACAAACCAATCAAACAGTCCCCCTCTTTTCATTAGAGACAAGCATTTTATTTTACTTCTTATTTGTATTTATTTCTTCCCAAGGACCTCTTTAGATTCTAACACCAAATAAGACCATTTTCCCTGAGGTATATTGTCATTTCTCTGCTTGTGAAGAGAAAAAGGTGTAGAGAAGGCTATGGCATCAGTTAATTTATTTACAAGTACCTGCTTCTACTGATTAATGTTTGTCTGAACCAGAAGGAATCTACTTTCAAGTTTTTTCATTAAAAATGTGAAAGCAATTTTGCTAACACAAACTATTCTTTTTCAGGCATGTCACAGCTGTTTTACACTCCACAGGAAGTTGAAAACTGTCCTCTTTTCTGTCCTTAAACATAAACCCCGCTGTTGCCCAGCAGTGTGATGTTGGCCAGACATGTCAGGTCTTGATATTCCTAAGATCCGTGCACTGGTATTTGTTAATGACCCTACTCCAAATTTACTGCACTGTAACTCATAGTAAAATATGATCTTCTTTGCAATAGTTTCCCATCCTGAGCACTAGAAATGGTGTTTAGTACCATTCTTGGACGTGGAGGGAAGAGTAATTGCCCTTACTGCAGGAGCCTGTGGATGGAACTGTACATTCTGCACCAGTTTGGAGGTCAGCCTACATGATCAGCACTCCCTATTACTGTAAAATGACAAGCCAGATTGACAGACAGTGTAGATGGTATGGTTTCACCAGAATACACTGATTTGCAGGTAATGAGGTTGCAGCTGTAAGAATGTATTGTGAGTGAGGCATTGCTGCCATAGTAGCATTTCCGTTGTAAATCCATATGGTAGAATCATAGAATCATAGAATGGTTAGAGTTGGAAGGGATCTTGAAGATCATTTAGTTCCAACCCCCCTGCCATGGGCAGGGACGCCTCCCACCAGACCAGGTTGCTCAAAGCCTCATCCAACACGGCCTTGAACGCCTCCAGGGATGGGGCATCCACAACTTCTCTGAGCAGCCTGTTCCAGTGTCTCACCACCATCAGAGTAAAGAATTTCTTCTTAATATCTAATCTAAATTCTAATCTAAAATCTAAAATCTAATCTAAATTACCCCTTTTCAATTAAAAACCATTACCCCTCATCCTGTCACTATGATCCCTGATAAAGAGTCCCTCCTTCCTGATACGGAACAATACCAAATGATCTGGTGGGCCCATCCTAGCCACACTGCCCAGACTCCCTGTACTTCTGGCTCTGTTTCCACTTCTGTCCACCCCACCCTTTTCAGCAGAGCTGGGATGGTGCTGCCTAAATGGCTTCCCAGTGCCACCCACCAGCGGCGGGGTGGAGAAGACACAGGAGGTGGCCGACATGCTTCCTTCCTTCTCGGACTGCTGCTGGCGCATCTCTCTGCAGCATAATGCAGGACCCTGCCAAGAACTTCTTTCTGATTGGAGGCTGAGGCAGGGGGAAAGTGACCCATGGGCCAAGGGAGGACAGTGGATAAGGGCAGTGTAGTAACAGAATGGGGGGATAAAGGTCTGTGGCAGAAGAGTGGTTTGAATTGCAGCATACCCACCTCCCCAGCAGTTCATCTGAATGGCTCAATGCTTAGCTCTGACCAGCCAAGCTGCAAGACTTTGGCTCAGATGGCTGAGGAAATTCATCATTGCAAGAAAGAGCTGTGAGGAAGTCTGTTGCAAAGTCATAAGGAGAAACATAGAAGGGTATAAATTCCTAAAGAGAAACACAAGGAGCTGGAGGACAGCAACTGGAGACTGAGAAAGACCGGCCAGCAGAGTCTCTTTGGGTGTCTTCTTGGTGCAGTGAGCACGCACAGCCTAGCAGCTCACTGAATCCCCTAGGCATCTCTTACATCCGTCAGCCAATGAATGATTGCTTTGTACGTTAAAACCAGATACATCTTGATCACAGCATCTCTCTGTGCGTGTCTAATGGTGCCTGAACAAAATGACCCGGTACAGCAGGGTTACAAGAGCATCACCAGTCATCACCAGTACAAAAATGCTAAGGACTCATCCCAGCCCATCCACCAATCAAACTGAGCAGCAAGTGGAACAAAAAAAAAAGAGAAACAAACCTCCCATCCTCCCTCATAAAATTTTCCAAAGTTCACTGACTTCTTGTGCAAAAGTTTTAAAAATATTGGGATATGTGATGATATCTACTATACTGTGTTTGGTGCACAGTTTGTGAACAGTTGAAATGGTATCCACCATCACTACCAGGAATTTATATGTTCTCCATTTTCATAACGAACAATAAAAGCTCTACCCTAACACCGGTGAATCTAATGAAAGGATTTCTATTGACTTTGATGAGCAATGGATCAGGATCCAAATGAGGTAGAAAATTATTTTCTCTGCTTGCTGTTTATTAGAAATTGATCTAAAGAACTAATTAAAATAGTTTACTCAGTCTAATTGCTCTGATGTTATAGAAATATTTGTCTGGGATCAGATTAATTGGTATGAAAGAAACATTTTGGACTGACAGAAAATCTTATCTTTCCTTTTCCTCGCTATTTGGTTTCAGTTCAAATTACTTAATAATGGAATGCAACTTTATAAAATGCCCCCTGCACGAGAAAAGGGATAAGCAAAATAATACAAGCACTCCTGCGATTAAGGCATTGACCCAGTTCTTTGTGTTTGTATTCAAAAGTATAGAGAATAGCGCAATTTCCTCTTCTCCATACTTTTAAGTAATACAAAGCTATGCAGTGCCTTTTTCAGTGATCCAAGTTAACTGAAATCTGAGACACAGCAGCTTAAGTCAGCTTTGTCTTCCTGAAATTGAAAACAGCCCAGCCATGTCATTTGATTCTTTCTGGTCATCTTATCTACTTGTGCCTTTGCCTGCACCAAAATTGCTGTCCACCAGTGATTTCTTTTTACCTTTATTTATTTATTTTTATTTTTTGCAAATGTGGTCCAGTTAAGCACGTTCTAAGGACATACTGAGCTAAAACAGGGAAAGATTTTCCAGTTCTTCAAAAGTTTCTATGACTGTTGAAAACCTAATTCTCACTCAAATTTCCAGCACTCAGGTTGTATTGCTGTTTGTTCAGATGGAATGGGGATTTGTATCTCTGCTTTGAACAAATAGGCAGACTTGTCAGAAAAAATTATCTCAGGTGAAAACTTTCCACCAGATCTATCAAAAAAAATCACATGTGCATCTATTTGCTAAAATGGAGTATGCCCCATCAAGGACAAAGAATTTTCTATAAATAGTCAGTAATAAACAGAATATAAACAGCATATGATGGATTAACCATTGTAAAGAGTTATTGCTGACCATGCACATTGTCTTGCCACACTGGACTGCAGAATAAAAGTGTTAGTGGACTTTACTGCAAAAATATTTCTGGAACTCATTGAACTGATTATTACTGCAGAATTGGACTGACTGACAGATGTCTGATTATTTAAGACATTACAGACTATTTATAAAATAAAGCCCTTCACTGAGTTAGCTCACAACTACTGAACTAATACCTTGTTGAGGCCACCGGAGTAATTAAGCAAGCTCCATCTGACAGGGAGCAGTGTACTGGATCCAGTTCTGCCAGCCAGGCTGATACTGCGTCACTGGGACCCATGGCTGTGGGCAGCGAGTGTGACAGAAAAGTCAGGAGACCTGCAGGACTTACTGAATTTCCCACAAGAAACAAGGACCCATCACGTGCTGGGGATGCTGAATGCCTGCTAAGAGTCACTCAGTACCCCAGACTTGGAGTCTGGATTTCAGCAGTATTGATTTTTGGTAGAGTCCAGTTCCTAACCCTTAGTTGTTGTGGGACAGACAGACAGCTAAGTCTTCCTGCAACCCATCCTGCCTGCCAGTCCCTGGCCAACGTACACAGGTGTGAGTGCTGGGTTTAGGTCTGGCATAAACACCTCCAGTGCTCTCAGCTGCCTCAAATAGGATGCATCCCTCGTGTCAATAAACCGCGTAACCCTTTGCCAGTCCTGATGTAGTTTACGTCCCCCGTAGTTTAAAATCAAGACTCCCAAGCAAGGAATGCGAATTGTCACAACATTTGTTCATACCCATCTTGGCCTCAGTGCATCTGTTTTTTCCACCCTTCAGCTTCCTTTCTGGAGGTTTGAATGGTTTTCAAAGGTAGAGAGAGACACACTCCGTCTCTGAGGTCTTTTTTTCATCTCCCCACAGTAGGGAGATGTGGCCACTGGGAAGAAGTGAGGTATTGCTTGTCTCCCAAGGAAATCAGTGGGATATGCCACTAAACACTTTTGAGATTCGAAGCCCAAATCACTGGCCATGGTCCCATAGGAAATCCAGCAAAGTGCCCGAGTTGAACCAGTGTGGACCAAGTCTCAATCCGGTGTGTTAACCACAATCCCCTTTTTCTTACAGAAAAAAACTTCTTCCCTTAACTCCTTGAGCTGTTTAAAAAATAACGGTAAACATGCGTATACAGAATTTATGTATAAACTAATGCCTGTAGCTTCAAATTGCCCAGTTCATTCACATCTGAATGCATGACACCGTGTGCATGGGGATTTGTAGGCACGCAGGATATTGTTATTGTTACCATGCATTGTGTTTGCATTACGACCGTCCTTAAATGTGCAGCATTGTTTTGTTAAGCAATCAGAATGCAAATTCCACTGGCACAGCCAGAAAACACGGAAGTATCCCAAGTACACAAAGTATGCAAACTGTGCAGTGTAGTACACAAATCCTAACAAGCTCATTAGTACCATACTGCAGTGATTACAGAGCAAAACGCTTTCTGTGGTGCACTAGTCGGGCTATACAGAGGGAGAGCTTTGCAATGTTTTAATGCAATGTTGCCATCAATTGTGTACTGCTACAGCAGTCATATTTTACGGGTGGAAGCTGTTCTGGCAAAGAGGCACTATTCTCCTCTTGCACCTTCCCTAGGTATCATTCCTGAATAGCCACTAAGCACTACATAATAATCATGAGGATGAGGATAATAATTATAAACATAAGAATTACGGTCTTTGGTTAGACCAAAGCCCCAACTAGCTCAGTATCCCTTTTCTGACAGTGGGCAGAAGTATATTTTTAAGCAAAAAATCATGAGAAACTGGGCATACGCAGAGTGACTCTTTCCTTGGTATGGCCTTTGATTTTCCAGCAATCAGCAGGATGTACATGAAATCTGAAACTAGGCTCTGTAGGTGTCCTCTAGCACTCTCATTTGCATCATTGTCTCTGTTGTAACTTAATGACTCAAAACCAGATAACCAACAGTCTATTGTTAGTCTGCCTTTAACATCACTGCCTTTACATACACATATATATACAGATATACATATATACACAAAACAACTACACACTGTCCAGTATATACCACATAACATTAAAAGAAAGGCACAGCTCTTCAGTATAGTAATTTGAAAGATCTGCTGAGAGAAAGATTAAAGTTTTAAAGGAAACTTACTCTGTCATGTCATGGTGTCAGAAATTATGTCAATCCTTCTTTGAGGCAGAGGATGGACTAAATGGCTTCTCAGTGTTCATTCCTACACTGATTTTTTATGAATCTATGATTATTCAGCTGCTGTAGCAGTTCGGAAGTTCAGTTTTAATTAGTCTGAATTAGGAAAATGTCTTTCATTGTGCTTGATCATATAACACACATGTAATCTTTCAGCTGGTGGAACCAGACTAAGGACCTGTAAGGTCTGTGGTCAAGTGGGGACCATAGCTCTTTGGCAAGCCATAGCCATAGCACAGGAGCTGAACTGCTGTGCATACATACATCTTCTGGCCTGGAGCAGTAGGGAGAGAGACATCAGCAACATAGGTGTGATCTATCTTAGCAAAAACATCTCTGCATTATTCACCAAACAGAAGTTGTGGCTCTGGTGGACGCTTCCATGGAGATACTTGCTGCACTTCAGGGTATTCTTGGCAACTGACCTTAGCAACTGATTGGAACCTCCTGCTTAGCATCAGGATCCCATCAATAATCAGACTGCCGTGCTGGAAAGAGAGAACACAAGTCTATAGGCACCGGTGGTGTTGAAGCAAACTGCATCGTGCTCCGTTAAACATATCACCTCGATGTCTGCCCTCAGAAATTCATGTGTCTCCAGGGTGAATTTCCCTTTTGAGAAGTGGTCCTTTTTACAAGGCAGGAAGCATTAGGTATGCTCATATCTCAGTCAAAGGGTTTCCTGCACAGTGCCAACAGTTATTCAGCAGTACTCATTATGCAGGTGAGATATATCGCAGTGCTGCTACTCTGCAACACTCTGCAGATCTCTATGCGCCATGTGCACAATGTCTGAAATATAAGCAAATTTATGCTGCACTCATCCTTTTTGTGGTTATTAGTGTCATTTAGTATCATCTTCCTCCAGCAAATTGACTCACCAAGCAAAATGCACAAGTGCACTTTAAAGTAGATCACATTATCACGCCTACTTCTTCTGAAGAGCCAAGTGCCATTACTACTTTTCACAAGGAATAACTGCCTAAACTATTTCACATTCTGCAGTGCATCAACAGTGTACTTCCTCCATTCAGTTAGCAATTCAGAAGAGCGATTGAACTGTAATGCATCACTATCATATTGTTCTACAACGGAGAGATAAAATCTAGTGCATCACTTTACGCCTCTTTAAATGCTAGGGTATTCTTTTCTGGAGCCTTTTCATTGAGATTTGCAGTTGTTTCACTCCTAAGGCCCTGATCTTATTTGGGGTTTCAACAAGGTATTTGCATTAAAAAAACTACTTTTACTCAGAAACCATATTAGAAGTTTCTCTCTCAACACTACTGTTTAGACGACATATAATCCTAACTGCACAGTTAATTTCACAGTCAGCTGCAGAAAAGAAGGACTAATGATGGCCAAGTGCTGATAGGATTTTATTTCATAAATATTTCTAGATTGTTCACTAGCACTCCTTCTTCCTCTGTTTGCTTTATTTTCTGGAAGGTAGGTGGAGTATCAAAGAAATACAACAAGGATGAAGACTGTTAAATGGTAAGATTATGACTAAAACTAAAAACTTGGAACCAGAAACCAGGAAACCAAAAACTGGGGACAAGAAGAAATTTTGGCTTAGAAGCATAGTCAGAAGAGGGGCTAAGGGTCAGAACCGAGAACAACCAACAATCAAACAGTCAAACTCCATACCATACATTTAGAGCTGAGATAAGAAGCAGTTAGTGCTTGAGCTTGACAGGCTGTGGCTACTCAATGTCCAGGGATGAGGGTTAAATAAGCTGGAAAAAACCAAAGGAACTGTGTTGTAACTGAGGATTGCATTTTGCATCCATGCATTGGGATAGCTTCTTGTGCTTGGCTTGATTGCCACAGCTATCTCCACCTAGCATTATACGCGGGTCATTAGTCCCCTGGGAGACTGCCTGTAGTAGCCTGGTGGCTCATTGCACTTTGATTGCTCAGGAGTGTTTGTCAAGAGGCTGTCAGGAAAATCACCAAACTACGCACTTGAACTCAGATCTCAGTGACTTTCGATAGGACCTTTGAAAATCTTCCCCTTGTTCTCTGCAGAGTGGTGGCTTCCCATGTGGTCTGTTCTGTTTACAATTCTGTGTGTTTGGTGTTTCTGTGACCTCTTTTCACTCGCTACCACTGCACTTAATATCACAGGAAAAGAAGGGTAATGATTCTTTTTTTGCAACTTAACTAAAATACTACCACAGCAGAGGGTATGTGTTGGCCAAGGTCTTTATTATGCAACCGTATGCAGATCACTGTGAATTGCATCGTTCATCTAGTTCAGTGATGCAGCACCAAGGTCACTGGGCATTTTTAAGCTAATGATGAGATCATAAGTCTAATAAATGTGCTTGGTAATCACAGGAAACATATTGTCATTGTCGCAGGTGTTATTCTTTCAAAATCACTTGGCAAACACTACGGAAAGACAGCCCCTGTGCATGCCCTGACCTCTCCTAAGAACGGACCACCAGGAACACAGAGGAGGTGAGATTGTTTAAGCAGACAACTCATGGCCTGCAACTACAAAATGGGTACTTCGTTGCAGTTTACTTAGAATAAACACCCAAGAAGCTAAACGAACATGGAATCAGTGAAGGGCAAATTTTGACAGAGAGCAGATTCTGAAAAGAAATGTATCCATTAGTAATGCCAACACAGGTAGAGATCAATTTCATATTACAATGATCTAGGCAGGCTGACGTTAATTATCCCATTTATTTTTGTAGCGATTATGCTGTAGTAACCCGCTACTTGCCAGTCCTGTAACCTTTTGTTATCTGTCAGAAAATACATTAACCACCAAATGCATCATGTCACTGTGAGCTTTGCCATTATGTGCAGAGGTTCTCCATAAGGCTTATCAGATGCTGCAATTGCTGATTTCTTTGAAAGGATATACGTCATCTCCCAGGCTGGGTCACCAGATTGCTAATGTTATGCCCAGAAAAAGTGGTGATGTAGAGCCCAGAACTTGTTGCAGCTCCAGTGTCTTGCAACCTATCATATATATGTATGTTTTTACTTTTACATATGTATATCATGTATATGTATATTTTTGGCTACCAGGCATGAACAAGCCCACGACAGCCTGACCACTAAATATGCTCCTGACAATACGGGAGGAAAAGGAAATTTAAAACAGACACCATTTATTGAATTTTTGCTTCAGTTATACCCATCATTGATATGAATAAAGGTCAGTAATTCAACATTACTGCAAAATTCACTTAAAACCATTCAGTGGACAGAAAATGCCAACGTGTGAAGGTGCTGTTTAGCAAGGACCTGAAATAAACGTGGTGGCAAGAGAGATCTAAGACAAGACACAGAGCTGTCACATCTCATTCTCAAATGACATAAACAATGCAGTCATGAAATCAGCTTCACTGCTTTCGTAGATAAGCCTTCTGTGGCTTCCATGCTAAAAAAATGTAAAAATATTACCCTTTGCTAATGGAGCTATTTCGCCAGGAAGCACGGCATGTGTCCAATTCAATGTGTCAGCAGCTTTCAATCCTCAGTTCAGTTTACCAACAGTTAAACTACTCAAGGCCTGTATTATAACCTTTTAGAGATGACGCGTGACAAGATGATTTTTGATAAATAGTGGAACCTTGGTGCTAAAACTGTGGCCCTTGGCTTGCCAAGGAGAGCGGGTCTCTCTGGATGCAACCTGACGTGTTGTCAGCCCCTGCTGTTCAGATAACCATTTTATTGTCATTGCATACTCCGACCCACGCCACCGTCTCCTCTCGCTCAGAATATGTTCACTTTCATACTCGCCTGCATTCTGTTGCGATGATAGAACAGCAAAAGGTTTAGCCTACAGCAGAATGCTGCAAGCTCGTTTCCGAGGGTGACCTTGAGTATGTCTGGCACACAAGAAGTGCAGTGGGAGACAGGCAAGCACTTTGTCTCCTACACCGCTCCTATAGCGCCTGTGTCCGACACTGGTATCACCATTTGAAATAACAGAAAGGAACTAAAGAAGTGCCCATTTTTGGGTGCAAATGCACTTTCAGAATTGTACTTTGATGTGGATGCTATGAAAATCAAGAAACCAAAGACTGATTGGAAACTTTCACCCTCCAAAACCATGATTATTTTTTCCCCTTTTGCTTTGAAGCTTATGTTTAAGTCTTGTGATTTTTTTTAACTCTTTGGGGTGGGATGTGTGAATTAAAAATCAGTCTGTGACCCATTACTATTTTATAATCCTCTCTTTGGCAAGTTGAAAGTAACAGCTTGCCAGGCTTGTATTTAAACTTTCATGGAATGATGTGAGGGAGTGAAATACGATGGTCCAGACAAGAGACAATACAGGAAAGCTAGGTGGTGTTGGGAAGACCTGTTCGGGGAGGCAGAACAAGAGTACATTACCAAATACATATGTTTTGATCAGATTTTAGACCAAAATAACATTTATTTTGGGGGAAGTAACTGCTTATAATAGTGACCATAATATTTTTAGATTCAGGAAGCACACAGGAGTAACAGGGCCAAAAGCATCACCATGGCCATGATGACCTTCAGAAAGGAGAGCTATGCAAAAATGAGAAATCTTGTCTAAAAGTCGAAGAAGGATGACTAAGAGATTTGAATCCTCACAGGCAGCGTAGACACCCCTGAAGGACACCATACTGGGAGCACAGCACCAGTGCATACCACTTGCTGGAAATCCCTTGGGAACAGGCAAAAGGAAATCATAGAATCATAGAATGGTTTAGGTTGGAAGAAAACTTGAAAATCATCGAGTTCCAACCCCCCTGCCATGGGCAGGGACACCTCCCACTAGACCAGGTTGCTCAAAGCCCCATCCAGCCTGGCCTTGAACACTTCCAGGGATGGGCATCCACAGCTTCCCTGGGCAGCCTGTGCCAGTGTCTCACCACCCTCACAGTGAAAAATTTCTTCCTAATATCTAATCTAAATCTACCTTCTTCCAGTCTGAAGCCATTACCCCTCATCCTATCACTACATGCCCTTGTAAAAAGTCCTTCCCCATCTTTCCTGTAGGCCCCTTTAGGTACTGGAAGGCCGCAATAAGGTCTCCCCTTAGCCTTCTCTTCTCCACGCTGAACAACCCCAACTCTCTCAGCCTGTCAGCATGGCTAAACAGTAAAGCAAGGGAAGTTATTGCAATTAAGAAGTTAGCATTCAAAACGGTGAAGAAGCATCTCAGTGAAGAAAAGGAAAAAGTTATAAATTCTGAGAGAATAAACATAAAACTATCATTAGACTAGCATTTGCTTTGTAAATATTGTGGCAAAATTTCAAGGTGTTCATTTTCCCCACAAGTAACTTGACTTGTCTATGACATCAAAAGACAAACCGATGTCTTGATTCACTGGTTCCCCTGCCATTCATATCACGCAGATCAGGATGAAAATGAATATAAAGTGTTACAGAATAGAGCCATTTTATACCTGTTTTAGGCAGTATGAATGATAACAGGAAGTGTAGGACAAAAATGGATCTAAATGTTTCTAAACCATCTTTTCTGAACTTCAGAAGAAGTGCAACCATATGAATCTTTCCATATTCAGACAAGAGAATGCCATTAGTACACGGTAAATCAAACTGCCTGATTTTATAACCATACCCTGGAGTCACTTGACATGTTTATCTGTGCCTCATTAGTGGCAAATTTACTCCCTGATACAGCAGGGCCAAACCTGTCGCGCTTGCAAATGCTGATCTTCCAAATTCACACACTTCTCACTTACATGCAACTAGATGCTGCCCAGTCATAGCCACAATTCGCTCCAGGGTCGTGCCTCCAACTGTGCCTCTCTGCGCCTGTCTTCCCAGCCTTGCAACATAGGAATGGATGAACACAGCAAGCATTTTTCCATAAATGAGTTGTGATTTTTTTAAGGAATTGTTTAAGTACACATTACCTTTTTTTTACTTCTCATGACCCCTAGTCTGACGGGGACTTCAGTTAAAATGAATTCCAGAACGGTTTGCATAAGAGTTCTTAAAAAAACAAATATGCCAGCAATGGGAAATATTTTTACCAAAGGCTCTTTCAATTCAGAAAAGGAATCACCAGCTCGAGGACAAGCTGACCATCTGATTTACCTCTGACCTGAAAAGGATTAGGAAGACAATTAATTTTGCATATTCTTGAGCAGTTTTGCCATGCTAAGCTTCTGCATAGGTGCTTGCAGTATCAGGACCCCCTCTCATAGAATCAGTAGTCTTTTTTTATATTTTGTAGGCATTTCACTGAATAGTTCAAAATAGTGAATAAATTGGGGGATGATTAAGATCATAAAAATATTCATCAAGAAGGAAGACATCCTAAACCACTGATGAAATAATCAGCTGCCATTTATTTCCTTCACATTTCCCTTTATTTAATCTATTTTTTCCCTAGCCCTTTCTACAGCTACATTCACTTTCTCTGCCACTGCCTACTGGATTTTGCTCTTGTTATGACTCTACACACATCTCCATTTCCTCTTGATGGCTTGAAACTTTTAATACTATATTTTGAAACACCATCTTGTGCCTTCTGTGCTTCATTGCTATTATAAAAATGTTAGGTTCCTGTAAAACTAAAAGCAGCAAATAGATTTTTTTGGGGACAGATGAAATTGTGGAGACTTGTATTTTGCTTGCTCAAACACAGTTCTGCCTTTCAGGAGACATTTTTAGGAGTTGCCTTTGCTTTGTGTGGTGCTTTTCTGCAGTGACA
Source organism: Anarhynchus alexandrinus (assembly GCA_008711295.1). Lineage (NCBI taxonomy): Eukaryota > Metazoa > Chordata > Aves > Charadriiformes > Charadriidae > Anarhynchus > Anarhynchus alexandrinus. Next base: position 475,412 of record VUYV01000009.1, on the reverse strand, counting down.
GCAGGTGGTGGTTTAGTGGCAATTTTAAAATATAGCATTACTGTACATTACAAATGGTACAATAGTGTTTTGGACCGCAACACCTCTCAAAAAAAAACCAAACCAAAACCAAGATGACATTCCTAGTTTCCTCCCTCTGTTGTAGCAACCAGCTCTTGGACAATTCATGACAAAGCGGGGCCACTCTTCTGTTAAAAAAAACCAAACCCACACACATAAATTCTGGATGTTAGTTGGTACTCATATAAGATGGAAAGCTGATTTTTTTGGAAACAAGTAAATTTGTATTTTCACTTGATTTACTGGTCTTATGGTTTCAGCTTGGATGGAGTTAACTTTCTTCCTTGCAGCTGGTGTAGTGCTGTGTTCTGGGTTTGGGATGGGAATAGTGTTGGTAGTGCACTGATGGTTTTGGTTGTTGCAAAGCTCTCAAGGCCTTTTCTGCTCCTCACACTGCCCCACCAGCGAGCAGGCTGGGAGGGCACAAGAAGTTGGGAGGGGACACAGCTGGGACAGCTGACCCAAACTGACCAAAGGGATATTCCATACCATGTGACATCATGCTCAGCATATAAAGCTGGAAGGAAAGGGAGGGATGTTTGGAGTGATGGTGTTTGTCTTCCCCAGTAACCATTACGCGTGATGGAGCCCTGCTGTCCTGGAGATGGCTGAGCACCTGCCTGCCCATGGGAAGTAGTAAATTAATTCCTTATTTTGCTTTGCTTGCATGCGTGGCTTTTGCTTTACTTATTAGACCGTCTTTATCTCAACCCATGAATTTTGTCATTTTTACTCTTCCGATTCTTTCCCCCATCCCAAGTTGGGGGAGTGAGCAAGCAGCTGAGTGGTCCTATTTGCCGGCTGGGGTTAAACCACAACAACTAGGTCTATTACATATTTACTTTATTGCTTTCCAGTAACTCTCTAGTATATGTACCAAATATTAAACACTCAGAAAATATTTTTCTGAATTATCATTTATTTTGTATTGTTTCACTTTTACTACCTTCTCAATACAAACGTTTTTCTTTAAGCTGTAAGACTTTCAAAACACTGTTATTGCAGTCATCTACCTGTTAGCTTGGGGTTTTATTTCATTAACAGCTATTAGGCAAATAAAAGGTAAGTCATATAATCTAATTTTGTTAATGGAACGTAATGCAGCTCTAGGTAATCTAAAAATAAGTAAATAACCCCTTGACCCTCCAACAACCATAAACAGACCGTAATAAGGTTACCAGAAAATACATCTCAGAAAACCGTTAGAAGTGCAAAAAGTCCATAGAGTAAAGCACATGGGTACGCGATGAGAAGCTGCTGCCCTTCCATAGCCAATGCAGAGGTGAAAATTTTGGAGGCTGAGAAACTGCACCATCCAATAATAAACAGAGCTAACAAAGTTCCCAGGATCCCCCTAGGAGAAAAAAAACCAAAAGAAACACGACAGAATCCACTTGTTAGTAAATGTAGCAATAAATCTTATCAAATTCAAGTTCATGTCTAGCAACTTGTTATTGATAAGGTAACAGTCACTGGCAGAACCAAGGACTGACTGACATAATGAAAGTCAAACCTGAGAAACAAATTAAAATAGTAACAGGAAACAAAAAGGTAATTTCTTCAGTGTGAGCAAAAGCAGTAGCTTCATCAGTAACACTGCTAAAAAGTCAAATGCATTTCCAATTAAACCTGGGGCTCCAGCAGATGCAGCAGCTGAAGTTTAATTTTAAAGTTAGCAAAGATCCTATTGCAGCCAAAATCATCTTGTAGAAGTTGTTAGGATCTATAATGACGCTACAGACCTAATCTTCCATCAAGCAACCTGATGACCTGGAGAGGCTGCATTTTTGTAACACATGGCACAGGTTTTAAGTGTGCCTTGGACTCTAAGGAGAGGCAATGAGGGTCTTAAAGAGTTACACTGCAGCTGACCATGCAGAAAGGTGTTGGCTGCCTCCCAGGAGAAAGTTCAACTGCTCTTTTAAGAATGGGTGCACACTGAATAGAAAGTAAGGGATGGGAAAAGAACCATACAGAAAAAAATACTATGCTCATCCTGGCATCCTTCTCTGAGCACTGAAAGGATGGTGGCTTTCCACACTGCCCCTTGCTGACAGCTGAGCCCTTCCGAAGGTACGTTCTGCCACCTCTCAGGCCCAGGGTAGCCTGGAGAACTGATGATTATGGGACTACGGTCAAGAACCCACTGAAATATTCCTGCAGATTGCAGAGAGCTTACTATTAAACCTTGTAGGAACAAAATCTTGCCAATAAATAATGTTTCACATATGCTTTATTTGCACTCTGTATTTGCAGCCTCCCTCTGTAAAATGCATGAGATCATGCGCGTAATATGCTGCTGAAGTACATAATGAGATCAGCTGCGTTACACACGTTCACTGTGTCAGTCTCAAGGACGTGGAGAATGAATGAACCTCTGCCACTTTCTAAAGGATTTCCTGGTGCCCCACTTTTCCAAAGTCCCAGCAAAAACAGAACCAGGAGTGAGAAACAGACTATATATACTTACTTAGGTCCATTTATCAGAAATGATCTCCACTACTATTATTATTGCAATTAAACCACGATGAGTAAAGCTCACCTTATTTACTTGACTTAGTTTATTTAACACAATCACATCACATAAAATAGTTAATTTCTTGGCAACCCAGTTTCCAGGCCAATAAGGTACTTGGTGTTGTTAGCTCTTGGGATGTTGGGGGAGGAAGAAGAGAATTGATTTTAAGGTGACTCAGCACCTCATTGCAACTTCAACCCGTTAAAAATAAAACATTAAAGACTATGTGATTTAATATCCTCAGTTTAACTGTTCTTTAAACCTATACAGTGTCATTCAGGGAAATTACACTGGGCTCTGTCAGCCAAAGTCCTTGCCTCTGCTCCAAGTGGTGATGCTAAGATGCTCACTTAAACAGCTAGCCAGAAATTCAGAGCTGGTATGGATGGCTCTTTGAGCAGGTACCCACACTGGCAGAGGGATGGGACATAACAGGAACGTACTGCACGATGAGAATTTTCAGCTAGTATAATGACTTTTCAGGGGGCTATCACAAGGTAGTACAATTTAGAGCTGTGGCTGTTCTGCCTTGCACTGAAGTCCAACGGCCTCTCATGGTTTGTTCCAGGACTGGCAGTGAGCAGGATGGAAAGGTGACATAAAATCATATTGGAACCAAGAGATACTTCCATGCACTTAAAAATTCCGTCCTTGATCTAACAGTCAGATACTGCCAAAAGGAGTGGTTTAGTTTTAGCAGAGAGCTTGTGCCTGGTGTGTCCCCGAGGGCCAAATCCTCAAGCATGACAGAGGGGCAAAACGCAGATGTGATGCTCACAGTGTCTAAGAGGACTGGGGGCATACTGGCATGAGACTGAGTTGGGGGGACAGACCTGAGTGGACCTTCTCCACTCCTCTCACAACCTGCAGATGCGGTCACCAAATAGGTCCTTTGCATCAGCTGGGTCTAAGAATTCCTTTCTCCGTGCTTACACACATTGCCCTCATTGTTTAGTCAAGGAAATGGTTTGACCACTGTCTTCAGAGATTTGATAGCAAAGAATTGTTATTGTTTTTTTGAGGAAAAAAGTCTGCTAAGTTTCTCCCCAAAAGGACACCTAATCAACTTGGGCTCAGACATGATATCAGCATAGATGGGCAAAATCAAAGTTTGCATAAGAGAACTGGTTTTCTCTTTGGTACTATTTAGCACTCAAAATGTTCCATATTATGCTTTATTCAGTTACAGTGAAATAGCTAATCATGAAAACTGAAAATTGTTGGATTAGTATATAACTTTGCAATAGATGTGTACATTATCTTATATACAGTTTCTGTGAAAACAAACATTGAAGTTAGTTCTTGACACTTTGAAATAGACAGAAATAATAAAAATAATTTTAAAAATCAGGAATATATTTCTGTCTTTCCTTCACCATTTAAAATAAGTTTTTAAATTAAAAATAATGAAATGTATGTTGGATTTAAAAGTTGACACTTGATTTTAATAGCATGTTTGTAGTAGTTAACCTTAGTACTTGCTGTGTTCAAGCAGTTTTATAAAGTGAATGAGAAAGGACTGCAGAATCCTGCAGACAGGCACTTAACGCTATTGGTGGAGTGGCGCTGTGTGTTAGGGAGTGTTATGAATGTCTTGAACTTAATGATGGTGACAATAGGGTTGAGTGTTTATGGGGAAGAATCAGGGGAAAGGACAACAAGGTGGATATCACTGTGGAAGTCTGTTATAGACCACCTAACCAGGATGAAGAGACAGATAAAATATTCTATAAGCAGCTGGGAGAAGTCTCAAGATTGCTAGCCCTTGTCCTCTTGGGGGACTTTAACTTAACATATATCTGCTGGAAATACAATACAGCTGAGAGGGAACAGTCTAGGCGGTTCCTGGAGTGTGTTGAGTGTGTCAACACGGAGGTCGCAGTTGACCAAAAGTTAGCAAATGTGATGCCCATCCACAAGAAGCGCCAGAAGGAGGATCTGAGGAACTACAGGCCTGTCAGTCTGACCTTAGTGCTAGGTAAGGTTATGGAGCAGATCATCTTGAGTGCCATTACATGGCACATGGAGGACAACCAGGTGATCAAGCCCAGTCAGGCCCCAGATCAGGCACATGGGTTCATGAAAGGCAGGTCCTGCTTGACAAACCTGACCTCCTTCTATGACAAGGTGACCCACTTAGTGGATGAGGGAAAGGCTATGGATGTTGTCTACCTGGACTTCAGTAAAGCCTTTGACACGGTTCCCCACAGCATTCTCCTGGAGAAACTGGCTGCTCATGGCTTGGATGGGCGTACACTTCGCTGGGTGAAAAACTGGCTGGATGGTCGTGCCCAGAGAGTGGTTGTGAATGAAATTAAATCCAGTTGCCTACTGGTCACAAGTAGTGTTCCTCAGGGCTCAGTACTGGGGCCGGTTTCCTTTAATATCTTTATCAACAACCTGGACAAGAGGATCGAGTGCACCCTCAGTAAGTTTGCAGATGGGAGTTGGGCAGGAGTGTTGATTTGCTTGAGGGTAGGAAGGCTCTACAGAGGGATCTGGACAGGCTGGATCGATGGGCCAAGGCCAATGGTATGAGGTTCAACAAGGCCAAGTGCCGGGTCTTGTACATGGGTCAAAACAACCCCATGCAGCAGTACAGGCTTGGGGAAGAGTGGCTGGAAAGCTGCCTGGTGGAAAAAGACCTGGGGGTGTCGGTCAACAGCCAGCTGAACATGAGCCAGCAGTGTGCCCAGGTGGCCAAGAAGGCCAACAGCATCCTGGCCTGTATCAGGAACAGTGTGGCCAGCAGGACTAGGAAGGTGATCACCCCCCTGTACTTGGCACTGGTGAGGCCCCGTCTTGAGTACTGTGTCCAGTTTTGGGCCCCTCACTACAAGAAAGACATTGAGATTCTGGAGTGTGTCCAGAGAAGGACAAGAAAGCTGGTGAGGGGTCTGGAGAACAAATCTTATGAGGAGTGGCTGAGGGATCTGGGGTTGTTTAGCCTGGAGAAAAGGAGGCTGAGGGGAGACCTTATCGCTCTCTACAACTACCTGAAAGGAGGTTGTAGTGAGGTGGGGGTCAGTCTCTTCTCCCTAGTAACAAATGATAGGACAAGAGGAAACGGCCTCAAGTTGTGCCACGGGAGGTTTAGGATGGGCATGAGGAAAAATTTCTTCACAGAAAGGGTTGTCAAGCATTGGAACGGGCTGCCGGTGGTGGAATCGCCATCCCCAGAGGTATTTAAAAGACGGGTAGACGTGGTGCTTAGAGACATGGTTTAGTGGTGGTTTTGGCAGTCCATTGATGGTTGGACTTGATGATCTTAAAGGTCCCTTCCAACCCAGATGATTCTATGATTTCAGAAATAATGGTTTAATTTTGTAATGGCTATCACAGTATAGTACTTATAGATTTTTCAAAAAATGTATTTTCTATAAATTTGCATCATTTTACAAAGGTGCGGTGTGTGCTTGGGGATGCCTTGCAGCACCCTGTGCAGTTGGAACAGCTGGTTTGGAGTTCACCCTGTCTGTCCTACGATCATGTATCTGCACCTTTTATCAAGGTGGGTTATTAAACAGGTTAATCAAGAAAATATGGGAAGTGTGGGAGAACAGAGAATAAATGGTTTCTTCAGTGTCACTACTGTTCATCTCATCAAGGATAGCTCAGAAACACTTTAATACATGGGATATAGTCAGGTTAACCCACGATAGCTCCACAGAAACATGCAACAAGAATTATGCTGAAATCTTCATCCCACTATATAATTCCCCTAACAAATAATATATACAATATATAAAACCAATGCTTTTCAAAAAAAAACCCAAACAGGGGCACTTTCTTATATATTGGCTGCCAAGTCCCAAATGTTACAGATTGGAGAGTAAAAAATGTGAGTGAACAACAAAGACTAAGGAGGAAAACCATTATGAATAACGTGATAAAAGTACTGCTCAAGGCCTTCAGGCAAGACCTGGAGCTTCCTTGTACTCTGCCGTATGTGAACAGGGAGGGAAACACAGTCTGTATCTCCAAAGGCTTACCGAATGAGGGGGAAGGAGAGGCTTGCATACAAATTTCCTATTCATAGGCATATTACTGAACATCCACACACACACGCACAGATACATATGCCACCACACATTTGGCTTTTCAAAGTTTTCAGTTATTTTCAGGTTTGCAATTACACCACAACTGTATCTCAGAGTATATGACTCTATTACATCTCAAACACTCGTTCTAATGCTCCAAATCATTAAGGGTTGCTTGATTATTCCGTTCTGTCACATAGAAGTCAGTCTACAGAAGGAAAGGAAGCATAAGGATGGGAGCCTGATACTATGGACAAAAAAGGAACAGGAGAAGCAGCTATATAAAACCAAAGTCCGGCAGTCGCTTTTAAAATTGATAGTTGAGTTTGGCCACTGCTGGCTCTGCGAAACAAAAATCACATCCGAGGCTGCTGCAAATATCAAAGGCACTCCCAGTTCAAGTGGGAAACAGTGGAGTTAAGGACTCATATTAAAATGAATATATATCACCCTTCTCAAATACAGTCTGGTTTTGTCCATTTCCACCTACACACACAAACAAAATGGTGTTTTTCCGAAATTCACTACATAACCATTTACAAAATGTTTTGTGTAACACCAGGCTCCTGCCTTACTGTCCTCCATATGATTCCTGTTGCCACAGACTGGTACTTACTGTAGCGAGAAGACGACTGCAGAAGAGGAGAGGATCACCATGGGCAGCAGGCAATAGCCCAAGACACTCGCAACACAGCCATGCGAGACTCCCGGGACGCTCATCAGGTTCAGTAGTGCATGCATAGCGAGGCACCCGATGGCGCTCATGCCATATACATAGCCAAAATGAACTTTTCCTGCCTGGAATAAATATGAGTAAGCATGAAACATCAGAAGGCAGCAAGTGGCAGGAGAAGCTAGAAAGCAAGCACCAGGTTTGTTACTTTTTCTTTGCCTACATCAGTTCAGTTGTAAACCACAGCTGATACTTTTCATAGAATCATAGAATGGTTTAGGTTGGAAAGGACCTTGAAGATCATCGAGTTCCAATCCCCCTGCCATAGGCAGGGACACCTCCCACTAGACCAGGTTGCCCAAGGCCACGTCCAGCCTGGCCTTGAACACCCCCAGGGATGGGGCCTCCACAACTTCTCTGGGCAACCTGTTCCAGTGCCTCACCACCCTCAAAGTGAAAAATTTCTTCCTAATGTTTAATCTAAACCTGCCCTCTTCCAGTTTGAAGCCATTCCCCCTCGTCCTATCGCTACATGCCCTAGTAAAAAGTCCTTCTCCAGCTCTCCTGTAGGCCCCCTTTAGGTACTGGAAGGATTTTGGGGTGATTTTTGCACCAAAAAATTCCAAGGTACAATTGTGAGAATGTGCTTGTCGCTAATTTAAAGTTATAAGGCTGATTCTCAGTCTTATTGTCATTGGGGTCTGTCTGAACAGGACAGGAATTGGTCGGGGAGACTTGGGAAGGTCTAAGTGGTTACAAACTGAGAAGAAATTATGGAAAGCACATTTTGGTGTCAGGAAAAGTGTTCCAAATAGGTGTACACGGGGCTGTGGAAGAGTGTCCTAAGTAAAATGATGACCCCACTTATTTGATATTCATGTTTTATTACAAAACTCCAGCTTTAAGCAGGCCTGCAAAAAATAAGTAAAATTTTGCTGAAATTTTGTGTGTGTTCAGGATGAACGTGTCCATTCTTTCCCCTGACTACCACGAGAAAAACACATCTCTGTGGTTAGATCAATACAACATGTTCATTTCAACATAAACCTTAGTAGTCACTGTCAGCTTGTGTTCTTTTTTTTTGTTCCAATGAATGAAAAAAACCCCAGGTGTTTCTTTTTTCTTCCAGGTTTTATTCCTTTGTGTGAATTTAGTGCCTGTGAAAGGTACCAGCCTGACAGCCTGGAGCCTGATGTTTTCTAATTTATACACAAAGCTAGACAACAGGCAACAGTGGCCACAGCACCACCAGTTTCTTCATCTCCTGCCATCATTTTGAAGGATCACCTCCAGGCATGAGGGCATTGTTCAGTCCCAAAAATGAACACTCACAAAAGACTGTTAAATATTGTTTCGCTCTATTCAAGCTTGTAACAAGTGAAATACTGCATGTTCACTATGCAATACTGTCATTTTCGCATCTGTATGTCAGAAATAAACATTTGTAGATCAGAAATAAACAGTGATTGGGATGAAGATGGTTTTGTTTGCTTTGTGTTGAAACTTTGTATCCTAAAGATAACATACATTTGTGAAGGAGAAAGCTCAAACCTGGGACTCAACCCTTAACTCAGGGTTGTGGAATAAACTTTCCAAATGAAGGGCCACACTGCATCACCTTCCTAACACTTAACAGTATACATACACATACTTAAAACACAGGTATGTTTGTGCATACACACATCTTTATATAGCACACACTATATTTTGCATATGCTAAACCACATGAGAATCAAAACCAATAGAGGGTCCCAGTTTCCTAAAAATTTTTGAGCTTACGGTTGGATTCTATTGTGATGGATAAGGTGGAAATATTATTGAAGTTTATTTTCATGGTTTGCAATATTTACAAGTATCTGTTCCATGATGGTTAGGATGGATTGAGAAGATCTCCTACTTTACTCATCCATACATTTTAATAAAACCTGTGGGAAACCAACTATCCCGGAGGACTCTGCTTCTCTGCTTCCTGTATCCATTTGGGAGGAAACTGATTGTTGGACGCCAGCAGTACTTGAGCTGGACAGATATGAAGCAACACAGTGGAGAGAGCCTAATCTGGAGGTGACACAACCTGAATGTCCTAACGTTGCAGATTCTGACAGCTCACCAGCTCCAGCCGGAGAGCAGCGCGTGCTTGTGTGAAAGGCAGCCGCAGTTAGTAAGACCTGCCTCTACATCAGCACCGTTGTCCTGTTTTCAGCTCGACCTGGCTCATGGCTGAGCTCTCCCCTGGTTCCAGTCCTCAAGGTTAGGTTGGGTACAGCCAGGTTGCCTGTACCCACACAACACCCCGAGCGTTGGCCTTTTCTCCACCGGTGCATTCCACTGTAAAGGAATACTCTACTCCTGAACTAACAGTGTAAGAAGTCTTCCTATTTAGGTACAGAGTCCTTTGCTGGCATTTGCATACTACTGCGACGTAATAATAAGGAAAAATTGCTTCACCAAATAAAATTAATGATAGCTGGAGACAGTGTGGGAGAGCAATACTAGCTCAGATTATTATCAATTACAATTTCACTCATTAAACATTCTTCGTAAGTTTAACATCCGCAATGGTTTGGAGCAGCCTTCACTACAGACCAGCTATGAAAAGCTCTGTCTCAAACAGATTCAGTAACAACTACAAGCTCTTAGTCTGTTTGTTTCAGTGTGTTTAATTATTCCACATAGCACTATTCAGCAGCTTGGTTTAAGACTAAGAAATTACTGAGCCAGAGCTGAAGGGAGCACTAGCAGCTAACTGAAATCTCCACTTGGTGAAGTGTTTGATTTGTGGTGCAGGAGAAGATGAGAGGGGATAACCAAAAAAAAAAAAAGAAAAAGCAGCTGAACATGTTGGTTCCAATTCTAGTCTATCTTCACATATGTAAATATATTGACTCACACACATGGGAATACTCCCAATTCACAGTGATGTAAGCAAAACCAGAATCAGGCTTGATTAGTCTGGCAGGCTTTGATGAATGGAAAGAGCTAAATTTGTCCTGCGGAAGGAACAAGGTTAGAAGAAAGTCAGATTTTGTGCGCTGGTTTGCATCTGCCTCGAGTGGGTACTACTAACCTTAGTTTAAGTGGATGGGGAAGTCTGATTTTTGTATGAATGACTATGTAAAAGCAAAGCAAAGCAGCTGAGACTCGGGCTTCTGCTAACTTTCGCGCTGCTCTTGCTTCTCTACCTGCAATGGAGCTGCCCTGTTTTACGCCAGTGTGAGGGAGATCAAGTCCTGCTGCCAGGCTAACGAGCCTTTCCTCTTCCTCTCTGTGCTCTGAAAGAACTGCTACCATTTGAAGAATATCTTTGCATATTTTTCCATAGTTAAAAAGCTGAAACTAAATAAAATTTATAAATTATTTTTGGAAACAAGCTCTCAACCAAATTATATTCCTGGTGCTATTAGAAGAGAATTATTCAAGTACAGAAGGATATCATAGCTTACACAGCTGAAGAGCCACTTTAGTATTCAAATGCATCTGAGATAAAATGAGCAGCCTGAATATATAAGATGGCCCATGGAAATCCCATAGACTTATTGCCGTGAAGCTGTGGCACAAAACCACTAGATTGTATCAGAGGACTTCTGCTGACCTAAAACTGGAGCATTGAAAATAGTTGTTTTTCTAATGATACTTAAAATGCTTAATATCTTAGAATAAATACAGTAATTGAAGTACTCTATTTCAATAATCGTAGTTTAATAGTCATTATAATCGTTGGCTATCCAGGGAGAAAAATCAACAGCAACTTCTTTTTTTTTTCATTCTTTCTTTTAGCTTTCCTTCCATTTTCCTGATTATAATCAATTCAACATTTTCTCCTTTTATTCCCCTCATGCCTTTTTTGCTTTAGGTGGAAAATAGCCTGTCTTCTCTAGCTTCCCACCTTCTCTTCTATTTATTCCCTTTCCTCCTGCTGCTTCCGCCCTTCGAAAGGATTTTTATTTTTATAGGGACATACATAATAATACTACTTGCCATTTATATTGCAGTTTGCACATTCAAGGTACTGCACTGGCATTACAAATTGAGTAAGAACTTGCAAGAGTCTTCTGATTCAGCACTATTTATCAGAGAGGAAATGGAGAATTAGAGCCCCGTTTCTCTCAGCTCAGTTGCTAGAGCAGTAAAGCCCTTCCCAGAATGGTCCCACCTTATCCCTGACTGATAAATTGCTGCCGACAATCAGAGCTGTACTTCAGCAGCACTGGAGAGCCCCTGTTGTCAGTGATAAATAGGTGAATTTAGGAGTAGCGTACAACCCCTCTTCAACTTTCCTCCTGTAGGAAAGCTATATTCATAAAGAGGAAAGAGGTTCAACACCGGCTACCATATTTTGTTTAGCAGATGATGTAGAAAAAGAATATAAACTAAGAAAGCACTAGCAAAATTAATAGGAAGGTATTGCAAATTCGAGGCAGGAGGGAAGAGGCTGTTTCCACTTCCTTTTTCAAATTATTTTAGTTATGTAAAGATAAATTTTTTGTATATCTTTGTACTCCCCAAAGTAACACTGAGAGAAGAATATTTCAAAACAGTAGCAAGAGTGTCAGAAAAACTGGGCTGGTCTGCTATGCCTTTTTATTCCCTCCTTTAAAACCTCCTTTTTAGGTCCTTACCTAGCGCACACTGCTATGCTTTGGGTGTTCAGAGCCTCCCCAGGATACACACTGCACAGATCTGTCCTTTCTTCCTATTAAATCCCATCCCAAAAAACGGTGTGGTCTTTTATTTCCACTAGAAGTAATACATCACTTCACCCGTATTACATCTATATTACATTTAAACTTCACGCAGGTACTTTCACAGCAAGGAGACTTTTTAATATATAATCTCAGAACAAACGGCCGCAAATGACTCAATTTATGTCAGCGCTACATCTTCTGCAACTTCACATGCATTAGCACCTACGGCACTAACTTGTTAGAAGAGAAAGCTCCCAAGCTATCTGCCACATCCTACCAGCAGCAGTGTTGCTCCAAGGGCCAAACAGAAAACCATAGGTCCGGTGAGGTCCGTCTCATTCATAATGCTGCCATCTGCAGGCTTCATTGGATTTAGAACTGTTAACGTTTTTTGCCATATATGCTCAAAATTGATCCCGAGTTCTGCAACAAGAAATTCCAGGATTGTTAATTGCTCACTAAAAAACAACACTTTTACAGAAACCCATTAGCTATCACAAAACCCAAACCAAGCAAACAAATTAATCGGTTTTTTGAAGATACTATTGTAGGATGACGTATTCTGTAGCAAGAACATGCTGTCCCTGCTACGTACCCAGTATATTTGAGAGTCAGCTCTGATTCTAAATTGGAATATTAATTTATCAAATCCAATTTTAGGCAGTGAACCAAGAAAATGCCCTCAGCATTTTTGAGTTAATATTTGTTTTTCCTATATTTAAAACACATATATCTAATGCCACACTAACTTAGATGTTGAAAAATATGCTAATTAACAGTAACTGCAGAATTCAAGATACTCTAGAACACTGAGGACAGAGATATATGCTTTAATTCTGGCAAATCTAACAAGAGATGTGTCTTTAGCCTGAACTGCCAGAGGCACTTAAAAATTACATTCTTCCCTTCAAGGCAAGTTAATAATAATTTATGCAGTGCTTTATAAGCTTTGTTTGCATTTAAAAAGTAATTACTGAGGACCCCTAGAAACATAACAAAATTCTTCCCCATTAAAGTCGATGGGAATTCTGCCATTAACTTTACTGGGGCAAAGATTTCTCTTGTAACTTCTGCGGAAACACTTCAGCTTGCAAAGAGTAATCCCGTTCCCTGAGATGCTCCGGCAAGGGAAAAGTTAAGCTTCAGAACTGGGTGCCAGAATTACCGAGACTGACGATGTGTTAGATCTCTTTGGAAAGCCAAATCTTTACCTTATTCCACCGATCCATCACCTTGAGCTGAGCCTGAACATTACATAGAGTTGTTCTGTATTAAAACGTGTGTCTTTGGCCGGATTTATTTGGTACACAGATATGAACATCTCTGAAGCCCTGAGGATCAGAAGCAGCTGTATTTCAACATCCTTTTCACAGGGTGGGCTGCCTGTGGAGTTAAATGCTTGGAGGTCTGAGAGGTAAAGATCTAGCAGTTATCTCTATCAAATAGAGTGATCTTGCTGTTTTTCAGGCAGTAGGAATATCTTTGAAGTAGTGAGCAATCCACTTGCCTTCCTGTATACAAAAGCAGGCTGAATATGCTCTTTTTACATTATGCTGAAATAATCACAAACAAATTCTTCTTTTTTGGTTTTTTTTTTTTTTTTTAATTTAGCACAAGGATTTTGTAAACCCCGCCCCAAGCTTTGGGATGGTTCAATCATCATACAGATATTGTTCGTGTAGTCAAATGATTGAAGCTGAAAGCAGCTTTCTCAATTTCTTTCCCACTGAAACAAGCTCTTTAGCATCTTCAAACTGTTAAATTCATTACTAGATATGCAGAAAGGATTATTATCAGTATTTATTAATTATAGATGTCCCAATATGTATGCAGGATAAACACAGAGTGGAAAAAAATATTCGGAAATGTGAAAGCAAAACTTATTGTTATGCTGTCATCTAGTGGTAATAAAGTATATGCTATATGGGCCGTAAGGCTGAATGAATCCATGGCAAATTCAAATAGGAAAATGCAGGTTTGGGGGCCAGGGGCTGCTGGCTGAAGCTGGCAGAGCAGCCTGGCACACAGCTTGGCAGCTCTGCTGCAGTTTCTCTGGTGACGGCCACAAGCTGGTAAAGAAAAGGATAGGCACCCCCAGGAACCACATACATTGTGCATGGTTTTATTTTTACCTTCTAGCAAAGGAGGTTCCTCGTCAAATCCGTCAGTGTAACCAAGATGAGGGTCAGGACTATAAGTTGGCTGCAAAATCTGACCCGTGTAGCTCCGAGAGGACAGAAGCATTTCTGATGGGGCAAAAGTACCGGCTGGAGGTTGGTCTCCTGTCTGGTTCCTGGGACAAGAAGCAAATTACAGCAAAGCAAGCCCTCAGCACAGGAAAGACATAGGGCTGTTGGAGCGGGTCCGGAGGAGGGCCAGGAAGATGATCAGGGGGCTGGAGCACCTCTCCTGTGAGGACAGGCTGAGAGAGTTGGGGTTGTTCAGCCTGGGGAAGAGAAGGCTCTGGGGAGACCTTACAGCCCTTTCCAGTACCTTAAGGGGCCCTACAAGAAAGATGGGGAGGGACTCTTTATCAGGCAGGGTAGTGACAGGATGAGGAGTCATGTCTTTAAACTGAAAGAGGATAGATTCAAATCAGATATTAGGAATAATTTTTTACGAGGATGGTGAAACACTGGCACAGGTTACCCAGAGAGGTGGTAGATGCCCATCCCTGGAAACATTCAAGGTCAGGTTGGAGGGGGCTCTGAGCAACAAGATCTAGCTGAAGATGTCCCTGCTTGTTGCGTGGGGGTTGGACTAGATGACCTTTAAAGGTCCCTTCCAACCCAAACTATTCTGTGATTCAAAGTAACAGCAATGAGCCACTTCACAACAGCTTAGAGCTGCTCACCATGTACCATGGTTTAAATTTCCACTAATTATCAGTTTGGGGAACCTGGAAATTTTCTGGGCACAGTATCCTCCGTGTGTAGTGAATACCGAGTTGCTGTCAAGGGCTTTGTTTCCCTTCACTGCAACCCCCTCTGACCCAGCAGGGCTCCTTCCTTANAGGGCTACTTGCTTATTATTTTTTTCTCTTGAATCTGAGAAAGAGCTTAAAGAATTTCTAGCAATACGTGCCCCAAAGTCCACATTAATAACATGAAATTCAGCCACTCCAATTAGGTAAACAACCTGTAATATCTCTAAGTATAAAAGTAGCATGGAACCCACTCCTTTATAAGGAGAAGTTTAATTATTAGTAATTCTGCCTTGGGGAAAGTAGAGATGATCTCCTGAAGCTCTCTCCTGCTCCTGCAAGCCCCAAAGCCAGCCAGATCCATCAGCTGCTCAACAGGGAAGCTGCAGCAACTACCGCCATTGTGTCAAAATCTCCTTAAGGGGAAACTCTCAGAACTTCTTTCCCTCTGTGTCCCTTTTCCATAGACAGAAGTCACCAATAGGTTTAAAAAATATATGAAAAAAACCCCAACAAAAAGATTTTTCCTATCTTTCTACAGCTATGGTTTGCATTTCTCCACTACAACTTCCACT
The DNA here is from genome assembly GCA_008711295.1 of Anarhynchus alexandrinus. Taxonomy (NCBI): domain Eukaryota; kingdom Metazoa; phylum Chordata; class Aves; order Charadriiformes; family Charadriidae; genus Anarhynchus; species Anarhynchus alexandrinus. The sequence goes on along the minus strand of VUYV01000009.1, from coordinate 459,938 downwards.
ATATTGGTAATGCAATCCTATTTTTGGGAACTGCATGCTGGTTTTTGTCATTAATTTCATTTTAACTTTGAGATATATCACTATATTACTNTTTTTTTTTTTTTTTGGATATATCCCCTTATTTCTTTTTCCCCCCCCCCTTTTTTTTTTTTTTTTTTTTTAGGGCTGTAGCATACTTACTTTCTGCTTCCACAGAGGTTTTCATTAGACCGAGAACTGTTGTAACCTTCTTCCTGGTCATCTATGGTATAATTGGACTGGTAAAAGTCCATGTGAAACTGATCGAAATTTGACATTCTGTTTGGAAAAAAGATTGTAAGTAATGATAAAATAGCCTTTGGAACAAGCCAATATCTATGTTTTGAACTGTCCTAAACTGAAATGAACACAATAAACCTTAAAGCCACAAACTCAGGAGAATCTTTCCATAGAAGTTCATGATAACTTGGAAGTGACAAGAATGGACTCTTTACTTTCATTTGTTATAACAAGAGAAATGACTCTTATGTTAGTGTTAATTACTGTATATTAATTTACAAATGGCATACAAGACTTTCTGTCTTGTTAGTGTAACCAAAAATAACTTAAATAATTTTGGAAGATATATATCCAGTAAACTATTGTTTTAAACAGTTCAGTTTCCTATTTTAAAAGAAAATTGCTGCCATGGTTGAATCCTTAGAATTTGATGTTTTTAAGAAGTACTTTGGGTTTCAAAACCAATTACTATTTTCAGGTATTTGTGCTTTGCAGTATTACATATATACCATCATAAAACATTGGAAAAATACAAATATACACAGAATTAGTGATTTCTGTTTACGGACAGTGTAGCTGGCATATTAGGAGTCCCAGATAAACATTCTCACTGGTTAGTTACGTGCCTTTGAAGAGAACAGCGTACTGAATGATTGGAGAGTACAGAAACCATGTTAAAACACGTCTTTCATTCCTGCTGACCCATAGGTCAGCTCTGTAGCTATGGACTGGTTTGACTAAGAACGGAACAACTTATCCGTTTTCCATTCCACATGGTGACTAACCTATGATAGGGTCATTCCTGGTTTTGTAATTATTTGAATTTGGCACACACTGGGCCCATTTCCCGTCCCCTGTGTGTATGCAGGACTGGTGGTCTGGGTCATATATAAGCAGAAATGAAGTACATTGGTTCTGTAAAACATCATGTAGCTTTTGGCATTATAGAGTGGTTTTAAGCTGAAAAGATATTTTATTCATTCTTAGACTTGGTCTAGATGCTTCTTATGTTATTAACGCTGCTAACTATAAATCCAGAAAACAGATTCAAAATTGACAGGTCTACCAAGATGAGCAATTCCATACCTTGAGGAAGAGTATCCACAAGATTAAGGACCGACCCTGTTTTGCCCGTGTTACCCTTACGCTGAGCCACATCAGGCAAAGCCATTACACCTGCTCGGGGCAGTGCATTGGTTCAGGGAGTACCCAAACCACCGAGGGGTTGAGGCTGGAGGGCACCTCTGGGAATTGCCTGCCTGGTCCACCCCCCTGCCCAAACCACAGTCACCACCAGCAGGTTGCTCAGGGCCATATCCAACAGGGTTTTGCAAAGTCTGGCTTTGTCTTCTTTGCTCCCACCCATCAGGTGGTTATATTCATTGATGAGATCCCCCTGAGCCCCCTCTCCTCCCGGCTAAAGTTCTTCAGTGATTCAGGCAAAGGTCTGAACGGGGTTTGCCTGTAAATGCACAGACGTGTGCGTGTGCTTCGCCTCTTGGCGAGCATTTATGTAGCTAAACTCTTAAAACACACACAGAATTTCTGCAACCTGCTAACCATAACCATAGCCAATTTGCTTAGATTTTCATGTAAGATATTCAGCTCTCCTAACATTTCCCATTTTCTTCACTTTTGCCCTCTTTTCCAAATTCCCAAATGCCACTGGCAAAAATATGCTTTTCATCTCACAGTTAGCTTCATAGTTATCTCTATACTTATCATCAAGCACACGCTGCTTATGGAAAAGATCTTTGCAAATCTCTTTATAAGGTAGAAGTTATAAAGATTAGTATTTCATCAGGGACCTTGAAATGCTGCATATTAAAGTTTTTAAATTGTATCCCATGGTCAGACTAATATGTGGGGATCCAATTCCTTCATTTAGCTAGAACATTCAAAGTAGAAGTAATTCTTATATTATTTTCTTAACTGCTGGCCAGTCATGTAGGATTTCCAAATTTAGAAGGGAAATAATTTTTACACTTTAAATATGAGTTAACACAAATTAATTATACTAAGCTATTTACTGTGGTTTTATTTGGAATTTCCCACCAGTTACGCATTTGTTCAATGAAGATTTTCCATGGAATATGTTTTAAAAACTTTAGTTGGTACCTCTACCTCAATAGTTCAATTACAGCAAGTCTTTAATGTAGGAATTAAATAATTACTTAACCACATATGCTACAGTCTCTGTAGTGGAAAGCTAAACTTATTTTCCCAAAGAATTTGGAGTTGTTACTTACTTTAAGATTTTTTGATGAAAACTTCAGTCTGTTGAATTTGCACGTTGGAGAACACTTAAAATATCCTCTTGCTTCAACAGGGATGAGCTTAGTGCTATTTATAAGGTTCTAAATTTGATCTTTGAACAGATGCATATGAAGGAAAAAAAACCCCACAACCTGTCAATATTGCAGCCAGCATTTCACAAGAGCTAATAACAATAAGCAGAAAAGGATCGGAATCTTCAAGGAAAGCAGAACAAAACGAACAAATGCTGCTCTATATATTTCAACCCAATAACCTATATTACAGTTTAGAGGTTCTTTCTTAAGTAGGTATTTATAAAGGTCCTGGTGGAGCCCTCATGAGCTGAGCTGTTAGACATTAAAAAGTTTTAACAGTATGTAATAACACCTGCTAAATAAGGAGGGTAAATACACTTACCTGGGGGTATGTTTCCAGCAGATGTTTCCATAGTGCAGACTTTGGGCCACATGTGGCCTTAAAGCTGTTCCGTGTGGGTCACAGAGGGAGTTTTCAGTCGTGTGCCTCTTGGAGAGAACATGATACTCCCTGGGACTGCGACAGCGGAGGGAGGGAAGGTGAAGGCACCACGGGGCCAGCTCCATCCGCTGCTCCAAGGCCAGGAGCCCCATTCTCCAGCCACATCCCCCTGCCCCATCGCTTCTCCAGGAGGTCTGGTCCACCTGCAAAGCAGTCCTGGGCTGCTGGAGGGGCTCTTGCAGTGCAGCACCCACCACGGCAGGACCAGGGCAAACCCTGCTCTGCTCTTTGAGGGCCTTTATTGAACGTGCAGATTCACAGCTACATTTTTTCATGCAATGCTCAGAGTGCTCTCCGTTTACGTTACCTGACCCACTATGAATTAGGAACCTCTGTTCTATAGTCAACTTCAAAGACAGCTTTTCTATTTACATATACTTTAGTATCAGGTACTTAACCCGTTATAACAGGTGCTGCCTTTTTCACTTATTTATTGGGTAGCTTCCCAATAAGCACTTGGGATGGTTAATTTAAGAAATGGGACCTTAAATGGGATGTATTACCAGGCTATTAATCTATGCCTCAGGTGCATATTAAATTCTGTGAGGTTGAAGGCCAAATGACTTCCATTTCATTAGAAGACTAATCATGCCCTGTTAGTAAATGGCATACAATGCTATGAAAGAATTATAATATAGGTGCATTTTTAAATAAGAAAAAATTAAGTATACCAAGTTTTCACTCAGTATATATGTCCAAAGAAGAGCCCAGAAGCGAAGGATGCTGAGAAGAAGAAAAATATAACATTTGTTTCTGCTAATTAAGTGTAATCTAACTATGTTATTTATTATTGTTAAGCCTCCCTCATGCTCTTAAACTTCTCTCCTGCCATTCCCAGAGTAACAGTTCATGCTGCTACACCCACTAAGGTGAATTTTCAGTTTCAGTTCTTAGCAAACTGCTAATCTCTATAATGTCTAATCACCTCAGTTTAGATAATATGGCTCAATCTTGTTTATACCAAATCAGTGGAGGGAATGATACAGGATTAACTTCTGTCCTTCAGGAAGATAATTAAAAAAAATTTTTTTAGGGATAGAAAAATCCTAATTTGCCTGGGTTATGCCTGTTTATTTTAATTACAAAAATGACTTGGTTACTTTTGCTACCGTCTGTTAGAAAAGGTTACATATATATATATACACACACACACAGTCTGCATACAACTATACATACATATATGCATACTGGCTGCCAGATAAAAACTGGGAATAATTATCAGACAAGGCACTTCAGAGAAGGAATGTAAATAGAAAAAAATACAATGACTGGTAGTGGGGAATGGTTGAAGAATATTTTAATGGCTGTTTAACATATCACAGTTAGAAAAGAAAGCCACCTGAAAATTTAAAAAAAAAAGTAATAAAAAATTAAAATTGAAACATATATATTTCTCTTCATATATAAAATTAAAATATGACACCTTATTATACATATTATACACGTATACTACGTTATTATACCTATGTATATAGACATCTAAAATATAAAAATGGAAAATAATATTGATCAGAAATGATGATGCAGACAATTGATCAAAAAATAAAAAGAAGATAAGACTAAGTAGTTGACAGGAAAGTGACCGATAGAAACAAGGGCTGCCCAAGTGTACTAGAAGCAGACAGAATCATACCAGTACTGCCATTCTTCTACCAATCAGATGCAAAAGTAAAGGGATCAATAAAACAAAAAGACAGAAACATTTCATAGAAATGCTTAAATCAACATTTTTAAAATTCTGCATCTAAAAGTTTTAGAACTGATCAAAAACTTTCTACATTGTTAAGTCGTGAAACAAGAAAGTTTGAGAAAATCAAAACTAAGTAAATACGCCATTTTGTAAAAGGCTAAATGAGATGCCCTGAGTAATTATTGGCCCGTCACCATGAGATTAATCCTAGCAAATTATGGACTCAAATAATAAATAACTGAATCAATGAATCCAATCAACATGGGCTTTTGGAAACTAGCTCATTTCAAACTAATTTATTTTCTAACAAGATTTGTAGTTGGGAAAGGTAACCACTGATGACCTATATTTATACAAGGCATTTTACTTGATTTTGCTTCAATAAATACAGAACCATCACTGCTTAATGGGACAACCATTATACTGATTAAATAAGTGCTACCTGATGTGTCTCGAATGTAATTGTAAAAGAGGGGGGGATTTCTAATGGCGCCTTACAAGGACAGAAGCTTCACAGACCTCATCTAACAGACACTTTGAAGCCAAATCTACCAACCAGAGCCAGTCACGGGGTGGTCTGACCAGAATCTGTCAGGACAAAACAGACAGCAAATAATAAGAATGTCCTTGAAGCTACTGGTCAACAGTAAAACAAAACTCAGAGCAGAAGAGCTTGAAAATTTTTACAGTGCCAGCAACAGTAAACGACAAGAGCAGTTTCCCAACAGTGCCAGCAAGTTCCCTGTGACAGGACATCTGATGATCTAATGAGATACTATATTTTAGTTCAGGTAGAAAATTAATTCAGTAATGCCCCATGACCTTCGTTTATCCAGGGCTACAAACTAGATAGCACAGGTCCTTTCTAGTCTTAAGTCTACGAATGATTTTACTCGGGCAGGTTTGAAGAGCAAATAAACCATTCTGAGGTGAAAAAAAACTATAAGGTTGAAAAGGATCAAAGAGGGCCTAGGAAAAATGGATGTGTTCGTGATCACAATGGCTACAGCAAATATTAAATGTTGAACTTTGGTGTGAAAGGAGCTCCTAGTTGATATTTACTGTTAGAGGTCAGTAGGCTGAGCAAAGGGACTCCTGAGCTGAGCATTTCTTCAGGTACCTGATGTTCGGTCCGTCACTGACACACGACATTAAAGGCGGCTGTCACGCATGCGCTAACATAAGGAAAAAAGTTGTTGTACCTCAAGGCTTTAGAACAGAATGTGAATATAACCTCACTTTCTTTGATTGACAGATACACATATAGTGGAAAAAAGTTTGGATGAGGTCTAATCATCAAAAATGATAATGAGTATCGAAGCTGATTATAAAAAAGATGAACAGACTTCATGAAAAATGTGAGAATTTCTACAAGAAATTTAATTTATACAAGAAATTAAAAACTTTTTCTACTTTTTCCATCTTTCCTGAAAAGGAAAATAGACAACACAGGGAAAAGTGAAATATCATCAGTTTTCATAAGCTTACATTTTCATTTTCAGCTTTTTTTGACAAAATGGAGTAATAATTAAAATATTTTTAAAATTTCTGGTAAACTTTTTTTTTTTTAAAAAAAGCACAAGATTAAACGGGGTAAGATAGAAAAGACTATAGAATTCTGGCTGTAGAATCAACTATGTAACCCTGTATTTTTTTACTCAAAGTAAACCAATGAGTACGGCAAATCCATTATAATTAGTCAATTATTCTGCAGTTTTTCAAATGTAAAAATTAATCACATTAAGGATTAATTCAGTAAGCCTTAAGCTTAATTACTTACATTTACAGGCCCCATTAATAATTTTATAAGTGGGACATTATTAAAATATGTTACTAAAGAAGAGAAGAAAATTTAATTGCAAAGAAATATACCATTTTCTTCTATGAAATATTTTTTTACCAAATTAATTACTTACATTATATAAAGTGTCTACTAAATGAATTTTATGCCTACAGGCCTCAGACGCATCTACTGTAACACCCTAATTCTTTCCTATCACAGGTCTTCAGAGGGTGGGTAAGAGGCCAAAAAAAAAAGTGAAATCCAAAGCTATCAGTCTTTTCCTTTTTTATGCCGAACAAGTTTGTTAGACTTGACCAAACAAGTGAGAAGTTGTGGGTTCCTGCACAAAGGGTTTTACTTATCAATACCCACCAGAAGTCAAAAACACGATTCTGCTGCGCGAAACTACTACAAAAGGAAAAGACAGTAGAAGAGAGAACATCATTATACCACTGTGTAAATCTGTGATTCACTGACAACTTGAACGCTGTGAGCAGTTCCAGCTCCCCGGCCTCAGAAAGCGTTTAACAGAATGGTGACGTGCTGAGAGAAGGGCAGGGGAGGTGCGCATGGAATGGGGTCCACGTGAAGAACAACCAGGTCAGCGAGGAGTCCTTGGGCTGGGGAAGCAACGATGAGTAGCGGTTTACAGAACCGAGTGATGTGGACTGTTGGGTAGGGATAAACTGTTGACTCTTCTCAAAGGACAAAAGCCACAAGTGTTGGTATTAGGTTCAAAACAAAGAAACAAAAGGTTCATGGGTGACAGACCTCTGGAACTCCTCGTCAAAGGAAGTTATGCATGTTGAATATTTATATGGATCTGGAACAAGTCCATGAAAGATAAATCCACCAAGAATTACTAATGCATAGAAACAGTATGCAGCTTAAGAAGTCCATAAACCAGAATTAGTAGAAGACTAGGAAAACATTTGTGGGAAGCAATCATATTCTTCCCCATGCATTCAATCACGGTCATTGCTGAAAAGAAGACTTTCTGTTTGACTTATGTGGCCATTCGTATTCTTTACATTTGTGAAGGAGGAAAGCAATGCAGCAGAACATAGATTCAAGTCTAAGAAAAGGGCAGAAACCGACTGCATGAGACCGTAACATCCTTAATTCTATGTGGGATGGATTTGTTGACTTCCAACAGTTACCGAAACTCCTGCTTTGTATGGCTTCAACTATGCCTCTCCTTCTACACAGCTCTTTACTTCAGATTGGAGTCCCTGTTCTCATGTCTCTGTTCTGAGCTAGCTACCTTTCAGCTTCTGACTCATAATACGTATCTTCCCCATCCAGCTTTCCTTTTGCTGGAAGGAGCAGAAAAAAAATCTAAAATTGGTTTGACTGACCTGCTCAGATTAATGACTTCCACAAAAATGAAAGGACCTTTTCTTGATTTTTTCCAGAGTTTCTAAACTTAAACAATCTCTTTCCTGTATAACACTTCTGTAGTAGGATTGCTGGAAAAAAACCCCAAAACTTCTATGCTTCTTTGCCTTAGTACAAAATACCTTGAAGAGTTCAGTTTCTGTTCCTTAGAGACACTGCTTGGATACGAATATGCCAAAAAAGCATTACAAGTCTGCTTACTTTGTTTCCTCTTATGAAAGACAATTTTGAGAGAAACCTTAGCTCTGTGGTATCAGAACTAACAGAGCCTCATTGATGATAGATTAATATCTTGTGTTTTAATTCTTTAATATCTAATACCCATCAAGACAAAAACTTCAGCTGAAGCTTTTTTGGATGGCTGAATCACACATAATAGCTCGTTCTCAGGTTGATTCTTTGATGTCTAATAAGCATGAGCTGTGTTTTAATTTTTTTTTCTCAGTGGAGGTACTAACAAGATTTCTTACCTCCTAGTAGTTGCCTATTCTCATGAAATTTGTAGAAACTTAATTAGCATTGAGAGCTCTGCCTCTCTGTTCAACATATTCAAAATTAGCCAACAGATTCAAAATTAGCCAACAGATTCAAAAGTTGTGGAGAATGCCAAAACAGGTAGATAAGCAGCATAGTGCAGCAGTCTTTTGTCTATAGAAAATAAAGTTTTTCATGTAATAGAAAAGACAGTAACATCTCAAGTTCATTGTTTTTTCTGTATCCTTTCTGTTGTGTCAGTCCAGTGCAGTTTCTTTCGAAACTTCTTCTTGCGGAGAGATCAAAAAACAGAGGCATGTAAAGTACAACATTATTTACACTCCAGGAGAGCTCAATTTGAAATAAAAATAAATCACAATAAAGAAAACTTGTTTCTTGAGGTATACTTGTTCGAAGTGTAGGTATGCTGTTATATGGGCTTATCCTTGCATTAAATGAATATAACATAATTTCCAGGAACACTGAAACAATAGTTAACATATAGAAAATACAATCATTTTTTACTGTTTTGTAGGGCTTTTGCTCAACAGATTGTGAAGTGTTTTATGCAGAAAGTCAGTATTGTTGCTGCTATACAATTGAAAAGAGAGTTTAGGCAACCTTTTTACACTCACCGAGCCAGCTATATAGCTGGGAATGGAATTTTACACTTCTGAGACCTAGGACAGAATTTTTTCTACTATTCATACAAATATTGGTCTGTGGCAAGCCTTATATAAGACTATGGACAAACTTTAAAATAAAATAGAACATTATTTAAACAAAGATAATAAAGATGTTCAACGTTTGAGAAGTGTGTTGCCTAATATCTATTTTTCACAGGGCTCTTAGCAGAATAACAAAACTGCAACACTGCATCCCACGTAATCATGATTCTTCTGAAATTGGACTGGGAACAGGAGAGGCGGCAACATTTCAGCAAAAAAGTTTCTTTCGTGTGGAGGTCACAAAGCTCCTAAGGACAAACTGTGATTATTTCTTTAGAATAAGCACTCACGGGCTCTGTATGCTATAAAGGTTTCAAAAGAGCAACTACAGCATTTTGTGTCAATAATCTATGGATCTCAAGTTGCCTAAAGGGAATGTTAACTCCAGAAAGTGAGTTTTACTTTTTGGAAAAAAAAAACCAAAACGTAGATGAATGTGGCATCCTTAAAGCGCTTCTCAGGCAAAATTTCAGTCTCCTTTCTGTGCCTACAGTAATCACGTACAGAGGAGCGCAGCCAGGCTTGGAGCCAGATAAAGAGCAGAAAAAAGGTGTTGGTGATTTGTAAAACATGTAAGAGACCTCTGGAGAGATCTGCTGCTTTGCTCATATTATTTTCCATATACAGGGGCTGCCGAGGACAGAAATGTAAACTAAGAGAGAAAAGCATAGGGTAAAAGCCTCTGTTGGTTGTCATTATTTTGCTCCCACAAGAGGGGAGGAAAGGAAAGAAGAAATGAATCAAAATCTTGGATATAAACCTAAATCACCAGAGAAAGCCTTTACTAATAATTAATCTGGGCCTCCTAATGAATTTCTATTTAGCTGAGTATAACCCGACCTTGCCAAAAGTCAGGCAGATGCCACACGGATCCTGCAAGTTCCTACAAGGAAGAAAAGGGAGAGCGGCACAGGGTCTCCTCCCTCATGAGGCAAAATCCGCTGTCGCCAACAAGCCCTTCCTGGGCCAGCCCTATGTGAATCGGAAAAAGATAGACGAGCCGCATTTGTCCAGAAGCAAATTCCACACACGGGCAGAATGTTGGATGCCAAAATGGAGCGACGGGGATCTGTGAACTGAGGGTTCATCCCATCCGAGGTCACCCAGGGTGCAGGCTTGCCGTGACACAGAGCGTACACTCAGTCGTAATCCGTGCAACGGATTAGTGCCGTAGCCCACGCTGTAATTAAAGGCCTTATATAAAGACCTCATGGCTTACAAATTCGTAAAATCTGAAGTATTTGGGCTTAGACTCACCATGCCTTTTGTTTTCAAGGCGAAGAAAATTCAGTGAAAAAAATGTTCGCTGTTTTCTGAGAATTATGTTAGGAAAAAAACCCATATGGTTTATGAAAGAAAAAGCATATGATCAACTATGAAAATGAATAAGCAGAATTAATTCAAATCATACTTGTAAACAGAGTCTCACCCCCAATGCTTTCAAACTTTTCGGACTTCATAGTTAACACTTGCTCAGCCCAGGCTTTATGTGTTGTTATTCTTTATATCACAGTAGCCATTATAAGAGATGGATATAGAAACAAGATAAAATTTATTGGCTAAAAGCCAACAGCGAAGTTCAACAAACAGGGGCCCAAGGTATTTTTTTTTCCTCTCAACATAGAAAAGATCCACGGCAGAGTAAATAAATAAAAAATAAATACTAAACCTATATGTGTACACATATCAGAGCCAAAATTCTAATGGGTGAATTGCTTTTGGAAGTGCTTATTAAAATGATCACTGTTCGCTATTAACTTGATTTTAGCACTAAGCTGAATAAGGAGAAAGAAAAATAATTTTAAAACAGTTTTGCTAGGATAACTAAGAAAGGAAAAAAATGTAAAAGTTTTTATGGCAAGGTTTACGAGAGTGCTTGCTGTATATTAGTTTATTCCTTTTAAATCTCCTTTCTGAAAGATAAAAAAGAAAAGCCTGTCATGAATTGTACTATTAATCAGTTCTTGTTTATTGCTACAGATTGAAGAAGTACTCAGAAATACACCATGCAATTTTCAAACGGAGACATTCATTTATCTGGTTGGATAAGTCATACAACATAGATATTGCCAGCTCACGGGAAGCTTATATAGACCAAAAAAATAAGCACAATGGTAGAGAAGACTTGCATCTTTCTATTGTCATACAAAATAGGGATACAACTGTCATTCACAAGATACGGTGTTTTAAAAATCAAATCCTCACAGCTGTCCTTTTGACATACCTTTAATATTCATGTCTCATATGAACAATCCTTTCTCTTCTGCTCAGAAACATTTTCTTTATTTGTAACACTTTTTGGGCAATAATTGTAAAAAAGATTTTAATTGTCCCTTCTCCACAGCTGGATGAATCTAGCTTTCTAACACAGACAACTTAATGAGAGAGAAAAGCAATTAAAATTGGGACTAATGACCTTCACCTGACCTACGTCTGGAGGGAATTGAACAGAAATAGCAAGGAACACGGATTTTGTTCCTCCAGATATGGTTCATATGCCCTGCAGAATACTGTTGTCATCCTCAGGACTGTCCCGTATATTGGGACCTCTCGTTTAAACAACAATGAAGTGCCTAATTGTCTTTTCTTCTTCTGGAAAATAAGAAGCTAAGAAGAGATGGTGAGACACTGGTGTTAAAGAGGATATAATGAACGGCAGGAAAAATGATGAAAGGGATGGAGGCTGGGATTCTTCATGCTGGAGAGAAGGCAAACGGGGGGCATGACTGAGGGCACGGGGAATGCACTGGGGGCCTTGGCCAAGCCTGTGTGCTCCCAGTAAACAGCACCTTCTGACACTGCCGCTGGTGGAAAAACACGTCTGGGCAAACCATTCATCTCTCCCAGTGAGGTGTTTCTTATGTTCTTACTGCTTCTAGCTACAGTTGTAAGTTATCCTAAAGTATACATTTAATCAATGGAGAGATAGGGGTGAGTTAGGTCTATTGAGTTATGTACAGTTTTGTTCTATTAGACATACCTGGAAATTAAAGCAAGGCCATTTTTTTGTGGATAATGAAATTGGCTATAATAACCTGTATACATCCTTTCCAACTTTCTTGACTTTAAGAAATCCTAGTATTCCCATCAATCTCCAGCCTCCTGCTACCACGGTATGCTGTATCTACAAAGTATGCGTTAGGCTAAAAGATTTGACTGATGCATTTTTAAGAGAAAAACCTAGCAGCTCGCAGTTCACTAAAGTGTTCAGAGGTATCATAAGGTTGTGAGGGTGGCTGAGATGGTGGGAAGACAATGGTGAAACTTATATTTGCGCTACACAAACCCATCACAGAATTGCACAATGGCAGGGGTTGGAAGGGACCTTCAGAGATCATCTAGTCCAACCCCCCTGCCAAAGCAGGTTCATCTAGAGCAGGCTGGATGGGAACGCGCACAGGCGGGTTTTGAATACCTCCAGAGTGGGAGACTCCACAACCTCTCTGGGCAGCCTGTGCCAGTGCTCTGCCACCCTAAAAGTGAAGAAGTTTTTCTTCATGTTGAACAGAATTACCTGTGCTCCAGTTTGTGCCCGTTGCCCCTTGTCCTGTTGCTGGGCACAAGTGAAGAGAGTCTGGCCCCATCCTCTTGACACCCACCCTTTAGATATTTATAAGCATTGACGAGACCATTGATCAGATATGTTCTGCATGGGTGACTGCATTGCCAAGTGCACAGGCCGTGCAACCCCAGGCTGGCTAGCTTTCCCTTTTCTAGAAGAATCTAAACTCATTTTACTTTCATAGTTACTTTCTAAACCACTTAGTATCATTGTTCCTATCCTCTGGAATTCCTCCATTCCGTCAGAAACCTTTTGAAGATGCGCTGCTGCAAACCGAACGCTAGTTTTGAGAAAATGTTATTTCTTTGCTAGGCCTGTCACGGGGAAGCACTGAGTCCTTGAGACATCCGTACTGAGGGAAGCAGAACGACTGTGTTATTGCATTCCTACAAATATTCCTGGTTAATGCAATTGTGACTCTGACTGTTTTTATAACTACTGAATAGGAAGGAAGGGTTAACCTCAGGTAGCAGTTGGGCAGCAGATGGAATGGATCCAACCACAGAAGACAAAAGACCCTGGGGTGGGGAAAAATGGGGACGGGACAAGATGCCACAGCATGTCACACTTCACGTGGCACAGAGAGATTTTGTTCCTACAGCACACAGCCAAGGAATCCCTGAAACGGGGACAGACAGCAGACGCGTGTCTTGGAAAGAAGCCTAACGAACCAGCAGCTGCAGCAGACAGCCACTGACTTATTTACAGCGACACCAAAGGAAATACCTATTGCCCCGGGGAGCTTCATAACACAGGCTTTGCTCAGACTTCAAATGCAAATCGGGCCAAAAGGCGAATGCCTCAGAGAAATTGGAAACGTACCAAACACTCGATAGGCTGGAGAAGCTCAGAAATTGTCTTTTGAAGGTGGAGATGGACCAGGAGCACTTCACAGGATGGCTGTCGATATTAACTATAAATATACACGCTCATGGAAACTGGGGGAGCAAGTTTCTCACCTGCCTTCAAACCTGAGCTTGGGAAGCGCTGATTTTGACAAAGTAGCTGTAGCTTCTTATAAGAAAAAAAAGCAAAAACCCTGCTAAAGTTGAAAGTGAGCGGCATCCTTTGATTTCCCCCCCTGTATTCATCAGGCCAAGCAGCCTGTGAGAAGGTAGCTATCTGACTTGACATAATTTTCTCCACGAATCCATCCCATCTGTTTTTTCTTATTTTTTATAGACAGTATAAATTAAATACTTAGCGCTAATGTTCTTCTGGGTATCACAGTGAGTGATTATCAGGTCTTCCTCTTCCCCTCTTTAGTTCTGTCCTTCTCTAATGAGACCTGGCTGTCTTCCATGGCATACCAAAGACAAAGAATAATGCAAATGAACTATCTTTGCAGACTTTCACCCTTCATAACCTTTTTCTTTTAGTGCCACGGAAAAGGTGCTTTAGGAATAGGTGAAATGGATTGATCGACGCATCACTGAGCAGACCTCTGGCATCCTGAAAACGCTTCTCCAGGTCTTGCATATTACAGCCGGGGCACACAGCCTGATACAGTTTAGCAGCAATGTTTATTCTCACTAAAGCAGAGGTCATTAAAATCAATACGTGTACAGAGGCACTTATGGGTTTATAGCAAAGGCAAACTTGGGGGAAAAAAACCCAACAGTTTTAGTATGAAATAAGGCAAAAATGTGGAATAAATTATCACTTTGATGTTGCAAGTTCTGTACTATCCAAAACATCTGTAACTAGCAGGTACTCATTCTTGCATGCTGCTGGTAGCTGAAAGGTATTGCTGCTTCAGTGACTTATCCACTCTTTGCCTTTGGTAATATTTTCAAATAAAACTATTTATTTATTTACTTCATCCTTACATACATACAGCACTGTTGGTTTATTTAAAATAATTCTCTTTTTTTTTTTTTTGCTGCTTTCTATTAATCATAGAATCACTTGTTTTCCAGCCAAATATTGTGATGATATAGATACGGGCTTTGAGCAACCTGGTCTAGTGGGAGGTGTCCCTGCCCATGGCAGGGGGGTTGGAACTCGATGATCTTCAAGGTCCCTTCCAACATAAACCATTCTATGATTCTACGATTCTATGTAAAATAACACGTTATACTTGTGGTTCCATGCAAAGAACTGAATTTTGTCCTGAAAGTCAATTCACACTGACTTATGTTGGTTGAATGCCCCTATGAAAAAAACAGAATCAGAGCCACTAATTTGGAAAAAATCAGGTCAAATTGTAAGTAGTCTAAAAAAGCCATATACTTTCTCCACCTTGGTGGAAGATAAGGAAAATATGCGCAGTGGGAAAAAGATAGTGGTTTTTTATGTTTATGAGGCCCCATTCTTAAAAGAGGTTGTTACTATTTTTAAAAAGTTTAAGCAACATATTTATGAAATGGTTAAAAGAAATGGTTGTGACAGACCAAGGCTCACTTTTATGTTCTACAAGCTAGGTATCCAAGCACAGAAAATCAATCTTCTATAGCAACAAGCCAATCTGTTGCCTTTCCTAACTCTGTTTACTCATACCTAATTACAGAATATCTCTTGCAGTATTCCTATCAAATATTAACGCAGATAAATAATTACTGAATTAGAGAAAGAGCACAACATCAGCTGACACAGAACAGCTTTAACAAAGGGAAAGAAAACAAAAATGGTTTCTCTACTAAACAAACTCCAATATTTTGGTCCGTATCATATAAATGGAAGAAAATACAAGATAAATAATATTCCATTTATTGATTTGTGATTTACCAAGTCAAGGCCTCCTAAAACACAACAATTCTACAATTACTCATCAGCCTGCCAGGCTTTTTAACTAGTTTTCTTTCTCCATATCTACAGGCAGTGTAACTCATGACCTTACACCTATTAATGGCTTTTCAAAAACAAAACAAGGTGTAGAGACAAGATGCTACTTTTGTGAGGCATTTTAAGAGGTTCTTGAAAAGTACCTCACTGTCCTTCATCTCTTTAACAGAGGCCAGACCTACAAAATTAATCAGGGTACACCTTCTTCAGCATGACCCAATTACTAGTGGCCCGCACAGTGAATCTGGGCTCTCAAATTCTGTCAGTGGCACCTAATTTTCCCTGGAGGTGAAAGAAAATGGCTTTTTGGGAAATGAACAGTCTTTTTATACCTTTTTTCAAAGGACAGGGAAGGGAAAAAAAGCAGGGTGGCATCCTAAAACCAGAATTCCTTGGAGAATTGCTAAGGCTGGGCTAGTTTGATATGGCAATTTCATAGACTTAATTTGTTTTTGAGAGAAGATGATTACTCTAAACATTTTCAAACAAAGTAACTTGTAGGTAACTATGACTTTAATACCCATTAACAATAACTGAAAAAAAATATGGGCCCTAGAATACATAAGTCTGACTGCAATCCAGAACACCTACAAACATCTTGCTAGATGCCCAAAGAGCCACAGGGCAATCAGTGAAGACAGAGGCCACGCTGGTTAAACAAACCATTAGTCTTAGAAGGGGTATAAGAATAAGGGTATAAGGGTGTAAGAAAAAAAAATAATCCAGAAATGAAAAAAAAATGCAAGTTGATAATAATTACCGTAAATAAGGAAATAAGAATTATAAATAGTTGTTACGAGAGTTGTTTAGCAGAGTTAAAGGTGGTAAGTGCTGACTCTTCAATGTTTTCAGAGAATGAAATCCATTACTCAGGTGAAAAAACCTCCAATCATATTGATCCATTCAGTGATTAAATGAAAAATAGTATTTATTACACAGAACGGTTCATTTCTGTCGAAACAAAACCCAGAAATATTTATATGTCACATGATCACAAGGGTTGAATTCTTTACATTCTAATAGCAACACCACAAAATGTAGCAGACAAATTTAAAATCACTGTCTCCAGATAATTTGCATACAAAACTTTTAAAAGTGCTGCCTGACAAGCTCTGTGCACCATTAACATTGCTGTTCAGTAGCTCCCGAAACACTCTGTCAGTTCCAAAACGGTGGTAGAGAGCAAATGTGTTTCAGCTTTTAAAGAGGGCAATTATAGGCCTGTCAGCTGGATGTCAATCATATGCAAAATAATGGAATGGATGCTACAGGACTATAATTAAGAATTAAAGGAGGATAACATAATTAATGCCAATCAACCTGGGTTTGTGAAAAATACATCCCATCAAAGTAACTTGATTTCTTATTTAAAATGAGGTTACAAGTTAGGTTGACAGCAGTGGTAGATAACACTTTCAATATCAAATATGTAGATTTCCATACGGCATGTGACTTTGATAGCATGCGGTATTTGATTATGAAATTGCAACAAAATAACTTTTACACAGGAAATCAAATGTATTAGTATACTTGTTAGGTCTCAAACGTATGGTGAGAGGAAATGATCATCATGTACTTGTGTTTCTAGTGGAAGTCCAGCGGAGTTTTTCTTTCCTTGTATATATTTTAATAATTCTCTTTATTATCTCTGGGAAACAAAGTTATTTCTAATAGACTTAAAAATAAGGTAAAGATTGAGGATTGTTTAGATAATGAGAAGGACAAGTCACTGATGCAACGCAATCTGAACTGTATTGTAAGGTGGGCATAATAATACCAGATATTTATGATATATATATGGCCAAAAGTAAAGTTACACACCTAGGAACAAAGAAAGGAGTCTCTGCTTACATGGTGGCAGCATCAGCTTCAGAAACTCTGTGGCAAAACAATTATCCTTGAATTTATAAATAGGTCAATAATGAGAAAGGGAAGGCTATGCTACTGGCCTTTTGTCATTAAAAAATCATTGGTATAGAACGATGATAGGAAAATCAATTAATTGGGAAATAAAGAAGGAAAAACAATAAAAGAAATTTAATTCTGTAATCAAAAACTCAGGGAAATTAGCCTGGCTTACAACAAAGAGATTAAGTGAGGCCTACTGATCAGGTAATAACTTAAACAGAAGAGAAACTTTCATGATGGTCTTTTCAATCTTGGCAACAGGCAGCTGAAAATAGAGTAATTCAGAACAGAAATAAATCCACTTTTTTAAAGATTTAAAACTAGGCAGCTGTTAGACTAATTGTCCCATGTGGAAAAAGCTTCTGCATCACTGACAGCCTTCGAAATCAAAACTCCTTACTTTTTATTCATAAGCATATTCTCGTGCAAAGAAGAATTAAATCCAGAAAGTCTCAGAAACTTCATTATGTACAGGTGAATCATAAAGGACATCTTCCCTTTTTTGTTCTTTTTATCCAGATACATATGACACTGAACTTTAGTTAAGGGTCAGGTCTCGTGTAAAACAATTTACTTACTAAATATATGATTTATCTATTCAGTATGCTATAATCATAAGTATCGTAAGTATCACTTACAAAGTATCCTCTAAGATTTAGAACATTCCTGTAAAACTAACTGGATAATACAAGGGTGAAAACACACTTTAAAATTCCACATTACTGTGCAGAAGATGTTTCATTAGAAGTAAAACTCCTCTAATCAGTAATCTTCATGAGCATTTTTCTCAATATGCAGTTTGTTAAAATGAGGCAACCTATTAAACATGTTTGAACTATTTTGTAAACACAAATCAAGCTAATAGGAATCCATCTAATATTCATTAAGCCTTCTCAAGAAAATCTTAAAATAGGCAATTTTCCATTATCCTGGTAAACTCATGCAAAGCTGCTAATCAAAGTCTCTATATTCAGAACTTAATATGGGGGAGAGGAAGGGGAAGAAATATTCTTGATCACTGCACATTGAAATATGTTGGAATTACAAACCCAGGGAAGTAAAGAGAATATAATTCTAAAATATCATCTTTCTAGTAAGTAGAATACAGAAGATGAATGTTTTAAATGACAAAGGCTTCCAATATAACAAAAAATAGCCATTATTCTGTTAAGTTACGTATTTCACTTTACGTATACTCTTTTTCCTCTGTAGGCTATGGCCTAGAAGCATGTAATTTGGCATCACTTATAGAAAAATGGAAACATTCCATTTTTTCTTTTTATTAGATGGACTATAATAATCTCAGGTGTTTACTTTCAAAGACTAAATCTCCGCTGCTTCACTTGGTTTCTGCTGTGACTTTTGAAGATTAGACAGGAAGACTCTACCTACCTTTTCTGCTTTATTTTCAAGGCAAGAAATAACATATGTGTCTTCTACTTTTGTCAGCTTGGCTACAACAGAAATGTTTGGTCATCATCACTACAAAGTGCCAAGAAATAAGAGTTTAAGCTGCATTTGCAAGCACAGTTGCAGAAGAACTTGGCATACTGTGGTAACGTGAAAACTCAATGTCAACAAAAGGCTCCAAAACAGGAATTCACCATCAGCCTGATGTAAAATACTAACTCCAGCCACTGCTGTCCCTTTGCACTGCTCTCCCTTCGTCGTAACTTTGATTAAGAAAGGTCTGTAGCAGATAACATGGCAAGCCCAATGTGAACATTGCACTTAGCATTTTTTGATTGCAAAAGGAAAAAGAAAAGAAAAATGGGAAAAAAGGAAATAAGGAAAAAAGAAAGAAAAAGGGGAAAAAAAAGGAAAAGGAATTGCTAGTTTTTGTCCTCCCAAGAACAACAAGGGCCTGTTACGTATTTCACTTTACCCTGAGGAAAATAGAAAACCTGAGGAAAATTGGGTGACTCATCTTCTGGTTACGAAACTGGCAGACCAGGTTAGTGAATTCAGGTGTCTGTTCAGGCACCTCACTCTGCCACGCAGACACACACGCAGAAGGTGAGGGTTAGTGGCCTGTCCTACATGTTTAGTTTAAGAGTTCCAAGGCTGAAATTCATTAACCTTAGTTTTGTTTGCTTGTTTTTCTACTGTTCCCCCCCCAAGGTAAATTTTGTCCTTACTGTGCAATGTAAAGACCATGAATTTGGCTTAGGAGAATACATTTTCCAGAAAGGGGAAATTTCTGCTCATGTTATCTTTAAGGAATTCACTCCCTTTTAGCGTCTGCTGGCAGCAGCGCTTCCCAGTGACAGGAAAGGTTTTTGTCACGGCTATTCCATTTGTACAGTAGCTACTTGTAGAGAACAGAAATCTCTGATCTCATTTACCCATGCTTCTGTTACAGAAATGCTCACAAATGAGATAAAGAAATACCCCCACACACCTTTTTTTTTGTCCCCACTATCACCATGGAATCTTGTTCTGGTTTTATTTCTACATTTCCAGAGTCTCACAGTGCTACCAAAGATTGCTTCCAAAGGAGGTGTGTTGCTGATTGAATAGCAAGTGATACAGTCTCTGCTGTGTTTCAGAGATACCAGTGATTACCGATATGCCTGGCCCTGTGCACGCATACATATATATACATATCTATATATATATCGCTAAGAAATCTTAGCTGCATTTTATCAGCTCATATTTTACTATTGGGGAAATGCATCTTTACCTTTTATATTATTCACTGCATTATGGTATGCTATTCCATTCTGTGCGACTGTCACACTTAGGGAAGTTTAGCAGATGACTAAGACCACTGTGTAAATGCTTACTTTTGCAATTTTGACAGTTTATGGCAAAACATACCACTCCTGTTAAAACTCAGGCTATGACACCATGTCAATTGGGGAACATATTTGTTTCTATTGAACACAACTGCCGGGAAATAACACATAACACTCACTGATTTGCAATTATGACAGAATTACATTAAGTCTTCAACTGAAATAATATTGATAGGACATTCAGTGCTGCATTCATGTGTAGCTACAATGAGATATTTAGGAATCAGACAAGAAATTCATGCGTATTTTTTGTTTTCACATTTTCAGTCAAGAATCTGCAAATGTTTGAATTTACCATTTTATGTGGTCGGCTCCAATGTTACTCAGTATAGCTAATGATAGGCACATTTAATTTATCCTTGCTATAACTAATGGCTTTTGAAGTACAGGAAATGTTAATTGTGTACATACATCCATCACATTTTGACACGTAAATGGATCACTCGAAAATTCATGTTTATGCTACTGATTTGCTGTCCCATAAATACTTTAACTGTTATTATTCTTCTGAACTGGACACCTTTCCATAATTGTACTAGTAAGTGTTTTCCATTGCATATTGATAAAACATCTTAATATTTGCTTCATATGTTTATCCGAGCTGAAAAGCGAAGGTAAAGCCAGATGACTTTGTTATTTTTACTGTGCTCTATCCTGGCTTACTGATGGACCACCAGTCTGAACTTATAATGCATACATTGTGTTCCCATGACTAGGAGTCATACTGGAAACCCAGTTCCATTCCTGCTTTTCTTCATTTCAGAATTCCAAAATACCTGGACTTGCCAACAGCTTAACCTTAAGGACTGCTGCCTCCCTACAAGGACCAGGACTCATCCCATAGGCGTTCACTCCATGCCAACAGGACAAGAACGAATTCCAGCATGAAGACGCAGCTCCTAAGCTCATTCAGTAACTACTCCGGCACATCACCCTGAATTCTGCCAGCTTGGTGTGCAGGTGGTGCAAATAGAAGCCCTGGTTCTCCAAGGAGTAGATATGGAGCATAAATGCAACCTTCAGTCATGCTATTTGGTTTGCAATAACTTTTGCTTTTGCAGGTATTTTTGTGACTACATAATTTTGTGCATGTCACATAAGGAGCAAAATGTGTTGCTAGTGCGATTGTGCAATTTAACTACCTCTGCGCTTCCTTTTTTAGAATTGCTCAAATGTGATACCTATACACATTCCTCTGCGGTGGTGACATTTGAAGATATTCTGTAAAGCATATTAGTTTAATTCCTGCTAATAGAGTGCCTTCTTAGATTTGTTGGTATTCTTGTCTTCTGGGATAGTGAAGACAATATCCATTTAGGAATTATAGGATTGCTATTTATTTATTTTCTGTTATTGCACACAGATAAGCCAGTATCTATAGTGCATCAAACTTAATCTGTGTATAGGAGGAACAACGTTTTCCTCCAAATATGGATGCTACACCCACGCGTATGCTCTGGATCACATCTCTGGATTCATGGCTCCTGTCACACTCATTCTCCACTCAAGGACATGCTTCTCTTATATTTCCCTACATATTATATCTTCCCTACATATTTTCATGAATTTGCTGAAGGAGTCTTTTTGCCCATTACTACCCAAACCCAATGTGATCAGCACAGCACAGTGACCTATGCCAGCAAATTTACTACCGCACACTCCCAAGTTGATACATGCAGAATTCCTGCGCCCTCTGCACCGTGTATCAGATACTTCTATGCAGCTTTTTGACACAAAATCATTGTAACTTTAAATGGACTATAAATGTTATATTCATATCCTGAATAAACCTCCTTTAAATAGTTTTACCCTCAAAAACTACTCTGCCTTGTTTTATTTGGTACATCTCCAGATTCTGAATCTGATAAAAATATTTGCAGTTTTCTTAGCTAAGTGGTATGCTGAAAGTTCTGAAATATTTTATGTAGCTACAACTGAAATCCTGGTTAGATTGAGCAAATGAGAAAGACAAAGCCAATACATGTAAACTGAGCAGCGACCCCAGGCCTGCATGTTTTCCCAGGTCTGTGAAACCTTAATGCAAAATTTTCAAGTAAGAAAAAAACAGACAAACATGGAGGCAGTAATAAAAGCTAAACTAGGAAAAATATAAGCTAGAAAAGTTATTTGGCAAAGACAATATCAATGCAGGAAGACTTTGATAAAGAGTAACACACCGAGAAGAGATCTGAGAATAAGACAATTCTTCTGCTTCTGTAACTTTACAAGCACAACTGAGAAGGCCAGAGCCGTCATATGCTGGCAGCACCACAGATATACACGAAACAGATCCCTCTGTAATCTGTAATGCCGGTATTTCAAAATAACTGTATTCTATGCCTTGCAGCAGCACCGAGACATTACAATCAGAAACCAAGCTGTTCTTGTGAGCGATTTCATACCAAAAGAACACCCACAAATCAAAGTGCAAAAAACTTGGAAGACTTGCAAAAATAGATTGGGCTGTCTATAAATGGCGCCTAGAAAAAAAAATACACAGGGAAGATGTCCCAGAAACCGCTGTTGCTAGGACATCACATAAGAGGAGCTGTACCAAACTGCTGTGTTTTGGGTTGGTTTTTTTTTGATAAGACAGTCAAGGGGAACGCCCTGTGGAGGCTCTCCCCTGAGGCCGCGGCACCTCTGAAGCAGCATTACGGGGCGGTCAAAGGAGAATCCAGGCACAGCTCGGACCCAGCCAGGCCCGCCGCGGCGGGGAGCCGACACGGAAGGCGCGGGCAGCGGCCGCACACCTACAGGCGAAGGCCCATCCCGCCAGGCCGCGGGCCCCTAACAGCCCCACGGGCGCCCGCAGCCTACTGAGGCGAGGCTGAAATTAGCTCCCGGGGCACCCCCGCAGCAGCAGCTTCGGGGCCGTCAGCCAGAGGCGGGATGGAACACCAGAACGAGAGACCGCGGCCTCCCCGGCGCCAAGCGGAAGGAGTAGGTGCCGCTGTGACCACTTCCGCTGTCGCCGGGGAGCACTTCCGCTGTCGCCGGGGAACGCTTCCGGCGCTGCCTTCCGTTGGGCGACCGCTCGTGTTTGCCTCGTGCCCTGGGAGCCGTTGGGAAACCGTTAGAGAACCGTTATGGCCGGGCCGGCGCGGCGGTGAGGGGAGGGGAGCGGAGCGGAGCGGAGCGGAGCGGAGGCGGGCTGCCATGGGGGCTGAGGCTGCCGAGCGCCGCTCCGCGCAGTGAGGGGGTGAGCCCGGCCCCGAGCGCCATGGGCCTCGCCGGCAGGACGGCGGTGTGGTGGGCCCGGCTGCGGAGCCCCCGCCCCGCCGCTACCGCCGTCCCGCGCTGCCTTCCGCCCCGGCTGCCCGCCGCCTGCCAGCGGCCGTACAGCTCCCGCGGCAAGGTGAGTCCGCAGGGCGGCCCCGGAGGGATGGGGTGCGGGGAGGCGTTTGGACTGCAGCGAGTCCCCGTGGCGGAGGACCTGCGTGCTGAAGGTGGCCTTTCCAGGCAGGCGATGGCATCCCGGGGTGGCCTTTTCCCGCTGCGGGGGCGTCTGCGTCCCCTTGGCAGTAGGAGGACTTGGCGTTGCACGCCGAGGCATCCTGCAAGGGATACGGCAGATAACGCTGCTTAATGCTGTGTATCGGTGCTAGCAAAGAACGCCCGGCTTGCTTTCTTCTCTGCCTGGCACGGAGCTGCAGGCGCGGTCTGTGTAAGAGAGATGAGCTTTGTGTATCTCTAAAATCGGAGACTAGAGATCTTCAGTAAAGTGTTACTGACTGCTATCAGGGTTCTTCTGGTTCCTGATGCTCAAAGCTCTGAAAAGTAAAAAAGCCACTTTTCTTCAAAATGTCATATTACTTGGAATGACCAGGAATAACACAAAAGTTTTTTTAGTGTTGGACCTTTTTGTGTGTGAACAAAGGAAGTGAGTCTGGTTTTCTGCATTTCATAGAATCATAGAATCATAGAATGGTTTAGGTTGGAAAGGACCTTGAAGATCATCGAGTTCCAACCCCCCTGCCACAGGCAGGGACACCTCCCACTAGACCAGGTTGCTCAAGGCCACGTCCAGCCTGGCCTTGAACACCTCCAGGGAAGGGGCCTCAACAACCTCTCTGGGCAACCTGTTCCAGTGCCTTACCACCCTCAAAGTGAAAAACTTCTTCCTAATGTTCGATCTAAACCTGCCCTCTTCCAGTTTGAAGCCATTCCCCCTCGTCCTATCACTCCATGCCCTAGTAAAAAGTCCTTCCCCAGCTCTCCTGTAGGCCCCCTTTAGGTACTGGAAGGCTGCAATAAGATCTCCCCGGAGCTTTCTCTTCTCCAGGCTTTTTTAATTTAGCTCCATTTTTTTTAATTTAGCCAAGATAAGTGTTACTTGTAGCTTTCTTTTCTGTGAAGTCTGCATGCTCTTTATGATAAGGTCACAGCTACCTGAGCTGCTAGGTGATGTCGCTGTATTCTTATCATGCTTGTGAACAATGATTTCCTTAATGGTCTCCTGAACCCAGTTTTCTTAATTGTTAAATTGAGTAGTTAACAAACTTGAAACTGTTTTAAGTTTTTCAACTCCCTGTATTCATAGAACATAGTACTTTTCGCAGTGCTTTCCAGCATACTTACTGATTACTCAGACTAAAAGATAAATATATATACATGTATGACTAAAATGAAATGCTAGCATTTTAAACACTGATGGCAATTTAAGTTTTTGTATCACTGTTCAATCTATGCCTCTTCTAGAGAAATGAGTTAATTCTTTTTTAAAGGCCAGGTCATATTGTATGTACAGATTGTAACCATGGTTTATGAAAATAAATTTCTGTTTTTCAGGAAAAATTAGATATGTCGGCATATCCTGTTGAAAGCATTAGAAACTTCAGCATTATAGCTCATGTAGATCATGGCAAAAGTACACTAGCCGACAGATTGCTGGAAATTACAGGTAAGTGTTCTTATTTTATACTACCTTTTCTTGACACGTAAGATGATGTGTAAGTTTCTGTAGCTTTGTTTATTACTAAAATTTCTAATCTCTTTGCTCTTCTAGTGCTAGGTTGCTTGTGCTTTTAGGCTGCCAGTTGTGTAGTGTTACAGATGTGAATATGATGGACTGACTTTCTGGTTGAGATCTGCCTACAAGTACCAGTAAGGAAGTGTGTAATTCACTCAAGGAAAGACTGAAAAGGAGTGTACTTCCTTGTTCAGGATACTACTCCTGTCATTCCTGACCAGTCGTCCATTAGACCAGTACACAGCAAGTTTATGATTTTTACTGCCAGTGTTTGGAGTGGACAGAGGGAACTGTCATGTCCTAGGAATTAGGAACAGAGTGGTTTTCAAAAGTGTTACTGAAACAGAGAGGAACTTCAGCTGCTTGTACTTAGATGAAAGTAATGATATGTCCTTGTGAGCAAACCATAACAACTGCCTTTCATGGTGGTGAAGCTCACAGAATCACAGAATGGTCAGGGTTGGAAGGGACCTCTGGAGATCATCTAGTCCAACCCCCCTGCCAGAGCAGGGTCACCTACAACAGGTTGCACAGGACAGTGTCCAGGTGGGTTTTGAATGTCTCCAGAGTGGGAGACTCCACAACCTCTCTGGGCAGCCTGTGCCAGTGCTCTGCCACCCTCAGAGTAAAGAAGTTCCTCCTCATGTTAAGATGGAACTTGCTATGTTCAAGTTTGTGCCCATTACCTCTTGTCCTATCAGCTCGCTGATACTGAAGCTGATACTGTGTTGCATAGTAAGTTTTAGGAATGTACAGCCCTATGTTGATTTAGATTTAGAGTGTAGAATAACCGATAGTAATTAAGTGTAAATTCCATGGATTCTCAGCTGCTATATAGACTTGCTTTTTCCTTCACTCTTAGGTATTGGTGAAGTTGTGTTACTTTCAGAGGTACTTCTTCTGTCCTCATTGGAGTGGTTCTTGGACTTCAGTGGTTTTATTTTTGTGTTATTGTTGAGGTTAAGAAAAACTATCCCCCTTTAAAGTGAAAGTGAGAAACAGAAGTGCTAAGGGATCTTCGTGCCTATAAGTGACTCTGAAGCTAGGCTTTCCTTGGAGGAGACAGACAGAGGTTGCCTTAGAGGGTTCTCCAAGGTAAACTGTAAACCAGTTGCTGCATCTCCCGAGAGGAGACTAATTTCAGGGCAGAGCTTAAATTAGCTACTCAGAAATACCCTTTGGAAGAGTCTTGCTTTTCTTATTTAAGGGGTGAGCAAAACAAAACCCGGGAGAGAAGCTTTAGATCAAAGTTATTCTATATGATTACCTATGGGTAATTCTACCTGATGCCTGTGATAGAATGGAGTTTTGAATTCAGGTCTGTCAAGCTCTACGATAATGTTCTTTTCACACTTGAGATTGGCACTGGTTGGAGCTGTGGGCCATGGAGCTGCTCTCCAGTGATAGGAGGTGAAGTTTCTTTAAACATCAAAATTATTTAGTGCTGAGTGGAATCGCTGCTACTTCTTAATCTCTGATTTAGACTTACATGGTGTTTTGTATCNAAAAAAAAAAAAAAAATTAACAAAAGTTAAGACTTGAAACAATTTTATTGTTAAATGAAAATCTAAGTTTAGCTTAATCAGATGGAAAAGCTTCATTTGCGGCTGCGAATTCCATGTTCTCCTGGGATACAAGAATTCCTGGTTCAAAAATTATTTATTTTGAGAGCTGATCTACTAAATGAGGTAATAAAACTGTTTTTTTATCTTAGGAACAATTGCTAAAACTGACCGTAATAAACAAGTGCTGGATAAACTGCAAGTGGAACGCGAAAGAGGAATTACAGTTAAAGCACAATCTGCATCTCTCTTTTACAATCATAAAGGAGTAAACTACCTCTTAAATCTTATTGACACGCCAGTAAGTTAAGTATAAACAGTGTTTAAATCACACAAAGCTAAATGTCTTTATATTTAAAAATAGGAGATTTCTGGTTTCTTGTGTTTATTCTGTTTCTTCTTGTTGTAAGAATTGTGAACATAAATACAAAAGAAAACATTGTAATATAGAAATCTTTGCAAAAGACTCTAGAAATACCTGAAATTGTAAACGTTTATTTTCCCCACAGGGCCACGTAGATTTCAGCTATGAAGTATCGCGATCACTGTCTGCCTGTCAAGGTGTCATACTTGTAGTGGATGCAAATGAGGTAGAGTTCTTAATTCTTGTTTTCTACTTAGAATTTCAGCAATTTCTTTAAGCAAGCTAGAGAGAAGATTCATTTGTTGTTTTTTAATTTTTCCATTAGTGTGTTTACCCCTGGTCTATCTGCATAAAAATATTACATTGCAGAAGAGTAGTAATGGGAGTTTTAAACAAACTGTAGAGACAAGTACTTGTGTGTTGATAGTTACTGCAGTTCCATGACACAGCAATAAAAGCACAGGATTAGTGAAGAAGCAGATCCTACTCTGTACAGAGTATGAACTTTGCGAATGGCAGTCTGAACTTTTAGCTGTTGTACTAATACCCATTTGAGTACCTTCAGGTTCTTGTTGGAAAGTTTGATGATTTGTTCAATCAGCCACACTGTTAGTTGGAACTAATTGCTGTTGTGTTTTTGATTGTCAATAATACTAATACTGGCAACATTAAAGCTAAAGGACACTATAAGCTGAATGTGAATAAACTTACTTTGGAAACTTGAGAAGTTTTATATCCGCTAGATTAATAGGTTTTTGACTGATATTTCAGGAGAAGCAGGAGAGCAAGGGAGTAAAATGTCTGTAAGGTGATACTCTCATAAATTTGCAGACACAGTCTATATTAGGAGGAAAGTGAAATTAGAGATCTTGGTTGTACTTTAAATTGTACAGTGCTAGGAACACCAGAAACAGTTAACAGACTAGAATATGAGGATTATGGGAACATGATTTTAAATATGGACACATTCTCACGAAGTATTTTGATGATAGTTTTCTCTGTGGCATATTTATGATTGGATTGTACAAGGGTCAAATGAATGCTACTTTTTTCCTTGTTATATATATAAAAAAAAATCTAGCTTCCTTTCAGTGATGATGAACACTTGTTCCTTCCTAGGTTGGTGGGCAAGTGGACTTCTTAAGTAAGCTTCAGTAATAAATGTTTTGTAAATGTGCTGATGTTTTTATATTTAATGCATATATATTTTTTTACATCATATTTACATATTATGTGATTATTTGGTGTTCTGTATTTGCCTTTTAGCCAGAATGCTCACAAACCCAACTATTTAGGTCTTGCATACTTCTTTTTTTTTAATATTTTTTTTTTCTGCTTCTTTATGTTGCCTAAAAAGTTGGCCCCATATATCCATAATGAATATTCCTATGTAAATAATTTTCCACTTGATCTGTTTTAAACAAGGAGGAAGACAAGAAGTAGGTTCTCTTTTTCTCCTCTTCTCCTCCCACCCCCTTCTGCCCTCTCTGGTCCAATTGTCACATTAGGCTTTATAATCTCGTTCATTAGCATCTCTGTCTGTGTCTCTCTCTCTCTCTCTTTGTTTTTCCTTGCCTAGTACTTGGATTTGGAAGGTCATCTTCCTTTTTCTTCTAATCCAAGTTGTTCTTTTGCCCTCCTTTTGAAGAAATGTCAGGTACAAACTTTACCATTTGTTTTCTTTTTTGAAAATAGCTGTAAGGTAAGTTGAAGGTGTGTTCCTGCCCTCTGGAATCACTACAGTTTTATTACCATGATAAACACCCCTTTTTTCTTTGTCTTAGGCCATTTGTGAATAGTTTGTTGTGGTCAATCTGGTTTTTGAGGTACCTTTTATGATCTTGGCTATTCAGAGGTAAATAACAGATACAGAAATAGGTACTTGGTGCATAATTTTTCTATAATACTGGGTTATCTATAAATAATTGCATGTATGTGGTCACACATACAGCATTATTAGTTTGTCTACTTATATTCAGNCTTAGGCCATTTGTGAATAGTTTGTTGTGGACAAACAATCTGTTTTTTGAGGTACCTGTTATGATCTTGGCTATTCAGAAGTAAATAACAGGTACAGAAATATGTACTTGGTGCATAATTTTTCCATAATACTGGGTTATCTATAAATAATTGCATGTATGTGGTCACACATACAGTATTATTAGTTTGTCTACTTATATTCAGATTATGAGAAATGATACTTAGGAATGCTGTTTTCTTTCTCAGCAACGTATATAATCAATAACTTATTTTCAATCCTCCAAATGAAGGCATGGATAGAATAGCAAGATAATCTTATATTGGATAGTATGCCTTAAAAAAAAAACCCACAGCAAAAACCCAGGAATATTACANTATCTATAAATAATTGCATGTATGTGGTCATACATACAGCATTATTAGTTTGTTTACGTATATTCAAATTATGAGAAATGATACTTAGGAATGCTGTTAAACTTTTTTAATGCTTATTTTCTAGGGTATTCAGGCTCAAACAGTGGCAAACTTCTATCTTGCTTTTGAAGCACAGCTTGCAATAATTCCTGTCATAAATAAGGTAATAAAGGTTTTAGAGTTTCATATTAAATTGTTGGGTTGTTTAAACGTATGAAAGATTTGTAAGAAATGTATCCTTGAATAGAAATATATAATGGTAAAAAAAGTTAGAACTTTGTTTTACTTATAAATACATAAAGGTTCTTTGACTTGCACGTTTGGAAACTACAGTGCAGGATCATGCGGAAGATGTGATTGTCTGTGTATTTAGCAGTTTGTTGTTTTTCAGATTGACTTGAAGAATGCAGACCCTGAAAGAGTTGAAAAACAAATTGAGAAGCTGTTTGATATCCCTATAGATGAATGTGTAAGGGTAAGATCTCCTGAAGTTTTGTAACATGGCTGATTGTAGATCTACTTTGTAGCTAATGAAAGATGTGTACACGTAGTAAATCAAAAGGGTGTCATCTGTCTGCCTGGCTTTGTCTGACATACATGAATTTTTTAAAGATTGTCTCCTGGAAAACAAGAGTGGAGAACATACTTCTCAGTTAAAACAAAACCTATTATGTCTTGATGAATGGCATCAGATAGATTTTTAAATTGTTTCTGATTATGGGTCCAAAAATTTTTTTCACTTTTACTGGAACAATTGCCATTCAGAAGAGAAAAAAAAAGTTACAGAATAATTTATAATCAAATAAGCATTTCATAGTAATAGCATTCTAAAGTCTGCTTCAGAGTGCTTTTATGGGTAGTATTATCTGTGGCCACCAAAACTGTCTACGTAAATGTGATACTGTTTAATAGATACTGAATTAATGTGAGACACATGTCTTGTCAAATTGTTGTTGGACTTGTTTTAGATTTCTGCTAAACAAGGAACAAACGTTGAAAAAGTTCTTCAAAAGGTCATTGAGAAGATTCCACCGTAAGTTCTGTATGTAGTTATGAAACCTTGTAAGGTTAATTAGGAGACCATGAGTTGCGTTTATACAGTATAATGGCACTAGTTTTGCACTTAATATTTCTCTGATGTAAAGTCAATACCTTATGAAGAGATGTAGGAGAAACCTAATGTCTGAGCTGGTTAAGTCAGTTTCAAATTGCAAATCAGAAAAAATGACACTTCAAATTTGAGATGCCTTTTAAAAAACGTGCGTGTGAATGTCAGTACAGAAGACTATTCTTAATAAGTGGGAGAAGAAAATTAATTCCGTATGAAACAAAAGATGAGAGGTGATCCTCGAAAGGTGATACTTCTGTGAATGTTTATATATCTTCCATGAAACTTAGTGTTTGAGTATCTGTGTGTTGTTACTCCTTTTGAACATTGCATTGTTAAAATGATAAAGGTAATTGAAATCTGCTGTGTTTAGAGTTTCATAGTCTGAACCCAACCTTTAAAATAGAATTTGCCTAGGAACTTGATGACAAAGCAGCTGAATTATAGTTCAGTTTCAATCAGCATATTACTTTTCAATCCTTTTTCCTGCTATTAGCTAATAATTGTAGTCCTCATATTGGTTAATAATTATACTTAAAAGATACCACAATGAAAATCCAAGATCAGGTTTCCATGAAAGATGGCAAAACCAAAATATCAGTGGACTTTTTTTTTTTTTTTAAAAACTCTCAGCTGTTGGAATGTAGAATTTTACTGTTGAATTTTTGTTTCCCCTGTAATACGATATTTTAAGCATCAGTTTCACCTGTTGTGAAATGGGTATGATGAATATGAATTTGGTTTTGTTCTATCTGTACTGTTATTGCATATGGGAGAAAAAAAGTAAAGATTTGCTGCATCATAGTGAAACACTGAAATGATGTCTGGTGTGTGTT
The DNA here is from genome assembly GCA_008711295.1 of Anarhynchus alexandrinus. Classification (NCBI taxonomy): domain Eukaryota; kingdom Metazoa; phylum Chordata; class Aves; order Charadriiformes; family Charadriidae; genus Anarhynchus; species Anarhynchus alexandrinus. The sequence continues at coordinate 428,526 of VUYV01000009.1, read as the reverse complement.
TGTTTACTAAAAATTACTTGGTAGTTTTATCTGTTTTAATATGGGTGTTATTAAATTGTTATTGATATTAATATGTTTTAATATTAGGGTGCTTGCTCATTTGATATTGAATGAAAAACATACTGCTTAATATATTGTTTTAAATTTTTTGTGACAGACCCCAGTGTAATACTGCTGATCCATTGAAAGCCTTAGTATTTGACTCCACCTTTGACCACTACCGAGGTGTCATAGCTAACATTGCACTCTTTGGTGGGGAGATTGAGAAAGGGCATAAAATTGTGTCTGCGCACACAAAGAAAAGATACGAAGTTAATGAAGTCGGAATTCTGACTCCAAATGAGCAGCCAACGCATAAACTGTAAGTAAAAATTTATTTCTGTGGAATAAATCATAAACTGGTGTAAGCTACAAAATTCCTGCAGTTCTGTTTGATTTTTTGCTTTGAGTGGTAAGGGCTGGGAGATGTCAGGTTTTTTGTTCTTGTTCTTTGGTGGTGGATTTTTTTATGATTATTATCTGTAATTTAATGTTCAATGTCAGTGTTTTTCATTTTGGGCATGCTGAGGCAGAAGCTTTTGGGGACTGCTTTTTGGGCACTGCTAGGGGGAGGAAGCCATTCTGTTATGTATAGTACATGGAACATCTGGACAGCTAGTTTTTCTCAAGACTAGTGTTTGATATTCTGATTCAGCTGTCCAATTTATTTCTAGGAACTACCTTGTTTGAGAGTGGAAGGGAATGGGGATTCATCTTAGTTATTGCTGCAGCATATTTTGAGGGTGGAAAATTTATAATCCATGAATGCAACAGCTTCCAGAAACTGGCTCCTCATGGCAGCAGTGGGAAGAAAATCAGGTACTTAGAATTAGTGGAGAAGCTTTACCAGTTTTCATCCAAGTATGTGTTAATGACTTTCTTGAGAGATTCTCAGTGAGACTACCTTACTGTGTGTGGTGGGTTGAACCCAGCCAGCAACTAAGCACCCAACCAGCCACTTGCTCACTACCCCAAACCCAGCAGGATAGGGGAGAGAATTGGAAGAGCAAGAGTGAGTAGAGATTCATGGGTTGAGATAAAGACAGTAAATAAGTGAAGGAAAAAGAAAAGTGGGGCGGGAAGTGATGCAAAGACAATTGATTACTCACCACTTCCCACAAGCAGACCGACCACTAGCAGACAAGGTAGTGTACAAGCAACAGCCACTTTGGAAAGACTGCGCTCCTTGTTTTTTATTGCTGAGCATGATGTTCTGTGGCATGGAATATTCCTTTGGTCAGTTCAGGTCTGCTGTCCTGGCTGTGTCATCTCCCATCCTCTTGCCCTAACCTATTTGCCAGGGGAGAAAAAGTGGGAAACAGAGAAAGGTTTCATGCTGTGCAAGCTCTGTTCAGCATTAGCTAAAACACTGGTGTGTTGTCAACACAATTTTATTCACAAATCCACAGCACCATACGGGGCTGCTATGAAACGCTCCATCCCAGTCAAAACCAGTATGCTGTGTTTTAGTCTTTATCTACCATGAGTTCCTCTCCTAAACAGCATGATGATGGAAAGCGTTTGTCTTTTGTTGTTGCTGCCGCTTAGTATGTGAAACTTGCTGTGGTGGCAGCGGGGAACTGTTTTGGTTCTGTTTCTTAGATCCTTGAGAAATTCCTTCTAGCTTTCAAACTGGGAGTAGCACAGAATTCAAAATCCAGAACTATAAATATACTGTTTAACAGAAATAGAGCTACTTGAGTCAACAGATAGTTTGTCGCTTGAGATAAAATTTATAGGAGAAACAAGTTAAATCTAGCTTTTGGACTGTGTATGGGCTTTTAGGGGGGTGATTTAATTTGAATTTCTGACTGGGCGAAGTCAAGTGGGGAAAATAGCAGAGGTACTGATAATGCCAAGAAGCATGTCCATATAATGCCAATTTTATTTAGATATGCTGGACAGGTGGGCTACCTGATTGCTGGAATGAAAGAAGTAACAGAAGCCCAAATAGGAGACACACTGTTTTTGTATAAACAGCCAGTGGAGCCTTTGCCTGGCTTTAAGTCGGCGAAGCCAATGGTTTTTGCAGGTGAGGAGTAAACTGGTATAATGTAGAACTATTTTTTTCCAATAGCAAGAGTAAGAGGGCTATTAGGGCTTATAAAATAATAAATGTGTATATTAAGAGTTGTGAGGATTAGAATTTTAGCAAAGTTAAGCTACAGAGCCACATATAGCTTTGTGTAATTTTCCCTGCGTCTCAACAGCCAAGATTCATAAAAGCTGCAGACTGGTTTTAGACAAATACGAGGCTAACATGTATTTTTAGCCCCAATTATTCCTTTTAATGCCAGTAAATTCTTGATAGCTGGAAAAGAAGGGTTGAGACTAGAAAAAATGAAGTCCGTTTATTGGAATTCTTCATCTTAATAACCAGGTTTTCATAATTATTGTGAAATATTTTTTCTTTTAAAAATTACCAACTGTTTAGTTTTTTGAAATATGGTAAGCTACCAAAGCTGATATGCAGAACGATTTTGTAAAATAGTTGGCTTTTTAAGCTTGAATAGTTCTGTTGAGCTGTTGCCACCAGCTTCAGTAACTATTACAAATGCTATGGAAGATGGCTTTAGAATAAAATAAATTCCATAAATCATTTTCTAGACTTGTTGTGATAGAATGCATAAAACTCACTTGAACTGTCTCATGGAGATTGTAGTGTCTGTTAGGGAACGTAGAAAAGTGTAATCCTGTAAATTTTTCTTCTGTGTATGTGTGTTACTTGGTGTAGAGCAATCTACATTTTCTGAACACACGGTGATGTGAAAAGTGGTGCAGTAGAACCTATTTCAGGCAGTAATTATACAAACAGCTGCTTTTTATTAATTTCAAAAGAATATAGGAACATTCACAACTTAGATATGGCAAATTTTTTTTTTTTTTTTGGCTCTTCACTCTTACCTTTGAAGGAACATCTTGGTGAAGTTTCTCTACTTACTCATTTATGCTTAAGCTATATGTTTACACTACAGCCCTGCAAAACAATGGTTATGCTCAATTGTGCATCTTCCGTAACAGTGAAGGAATAGATGAGTACAGTATCCCCACCGTTATGGTTTGAATGTTAATTCCTGTTTTTTTTCAGGCAATCTAAAACTATTATGTTTTAACTGATTTTGGGGAAAAAAAAATTCCTGGTATTGTTTTTCACATTTTAAAAAAGTTGGAACAGAAAATAAGCTATTTCTGATTTCATTACTGTGTTCACTGTAAAGGGCATATTTGAAAGCTAAGTATACACTAGATACAGCTCTCTGTCACATCACTTCTATCTAATATGTTTTGACAGGAATGTATCCTGTAGATCAAACAGAATATAATAATCTCAAAAGTGCTTTGGAAAGGCTGACATTGAATGACTCCAGTGTAACTGTTCATCGTGACAGTAGCCTTGCCTTAGGAGCTGGGTGGAGGTGAGGCTTTTATACTGCTTTCATTTCTGGAATGCTTTGTAAATTGAGAATGCAAGTTTAAGTCAACTGAAGGTTGAATAAAAATGAATTCAAGACTAGGAGCTTTAATTCAAATTAATGATAGGTAAAGATTAAAAACATTTGGTTTTCTTATGTTCTGTATTTGCGCAGAGTATGCAATTTGTGAGTGATGGGTTTTGTTCTCAAAGACTCATACTGTTCAACTGTAGGATCATTTGGAGACTGTTCGCTGTGCCTGATATTGCCAGATTAGCAGTGTAAACATGCTGGAGGGGGGAAAAAAACAAACCACTGTGAAATTCCAGGAGATATACAAATATTTTCACCAACAGGATATTTTTTTTCCCAGGTTGGGTTTCCTTGGTCTTTTACATATGGAAGTTTTTAATCAACGTTTGGAGCAAGAGTATAACATGTCTGTTATTTTGACTGCACCAACGGTTCCATATAAAGCTGTTCTTTCCTCAGCAAAGTTGATAAAGGTATGTAAAATTTATTACAGTGTTATGTAAATAGCAGCATAAAAGCCTCATATAATAAACATCTACATTTTTAAACTTCTACACTTTTTTAAATCAGGTTTTATCAGTCAGAAAACATTAACATTTTTAGGAATAGGTTGTAATGCTACTGTAGACTGGCAGGGGCTGGTGAAGACAAGTTGAGTTTTTGATCACAGTGAAATAGGCACGTGCAAACTTCATTGAACTGGGTGCAAAAAAAAATACTGTGCTTGAGTTTGAGAGGGTGAGAGAAAAAGGTGGACTTAAGAGCAGCTGCTGAAAGGAGGCTGCAAATAGGCTGGCTTGTTATTATCCAACAAGTATTTCTAAACACTACAGCAAATCTGTAAGTTTCAAGCAGCTTGTATAAGAAAGGTTGCTGTACTTGCAAGGTGTAAGGCATAGACGGACCCCTTTTCTCTCCAGTTGTTTTGGTTTCTTCCTTAGGTAGTGCAGCAGCTGTGAATCACATAGTTGACACTTTTTGGGGCATAAATGATTCTGGACTGCTGATGTGGGACAGTTTTCAAACAGTGCTGGAAGTTGGGTCATTGTTCAAGAACAGTGCCTTGTCAATGGAAGTGATACAATCCTTTGCTTTGGTGTGTGTGGGAGGTTGTATGTACATGATAAGAAGCATGACCTTCCTTTTATTCTTACTTCAGAAGGATAACTTCAGCCCCTATTGTGATGTTGGTCTCCAAGAAATAGGCAATGAAAGAATTTGCACAAGAATCAAAAACTTAATTTCTAAGCTCACTTCAGCCTGTAAAGGAGCCTGAACCCAAAGTTCTATTTAGAGAAGAATGTCCCTATCACCAAACTGCAGAATACTTAGAGCAGGTCTTTGTTGAAGCTGTGCCTGACTCCGTCCTGATCCTATAAGGTATAAAAAGGAAGATCCTTGCTCTACAGGCAAGAAAGAGATGGAAAGGTGGATAGAAAGCCTTTTTTTATTTCTATGGATAACACTAGGCTGTAGTCCTAGTTCTAAGCACTTCTTCTGTTTAATATTCACTGGATAAATGATTAAAAACCCATTTCGTAGTGAAAGTAATTCCTATAATCTTTCTATATAACAATCATATTTAAAGATATGCTGACAAAGGACTTCTGTATGTGATGCAGAAATCTCTTTTAAAATCGTACTCAGTATAAAATTTGGTTGTGTAATTCACAGGTGTTTCCAAGCAATTGAAACATTTTTCTTTTGGCATTTTTTCAATGTTATTTTTGTCTCCTTTGCTATTCAGTCTACTTATTTGTAAAATTACAGTATCTGTTTTATTTGTTTGTTTTCAGGAGTATGGTAAAGCAGAGATTACTATTATCAACCCTGCTCAGTTTCCTGATAAACTTTCAGTATCTGAATATTTAGAGCCAACTGTTCTTGGTACTATTGTAACACCTCATGAATATATTGGGAAAATAATTGTTTTGTGTCAGGTTGGTATATATTTTTAGTTTTGTCATTTGCATTTTTAAGCTCTTCATGTCATACTTAAGTGAAGATACTAGATAGTAAGATACTAGATTTAAGTACTAAAATAGTATCTTTGGCAGTAATTATTAATTTTTTTTTCCAAGAGGATTTAAACATTTTATGTGTAAAACTACTTCTGAACTGCAAAAAAGCTCAGTGACAATAAAGTACCTATATCCTGCACTAGACAGATTCATAACTAGTTCTGTTTTCCTGAAAGAATGGAATCTGCAGCAGGGGAATAAGATTTATTGGTTTTTAGAAGTGTATTCACGGAGACACGACTTCTGTCAACACTTCACTGAGGCTTCATATTGTTTTCAGTACTTCACTGGAGTTCATTTATGATAGTGATGGCCAATCACATTTCGCCAAGTGTATTTGGAATACCTCTAACTAAAAATATTGTAACTGCCATGCATATTGTCTTTGTATAATTTCTTCACAAAATTTCCTTAGCTTTTAACATTTCAAAATACATCAGAGTACAGTACTTGTATGTAAGTACAGTGAAGTATAAGATCTATTAAAAAGAATTCCTAAAATAACTTTAAGATACCCTCCTGGCAGGATAGAAAGTGAGCCTGCGCGTCATACTGTGTAATATTCCAATGTGTGTGAAAATTTAATTTCAGTGAGATTTTATGGATAAATAGGTAGACATTTAAAAGGCAGCAGTAAGCAGAAGCTGTTAAGGATTTCACAAATTCAGCTTTCGGAGAGGATAGACTTGAATCGTTTGCTCAGTTACAACCACTTCATTTATGATGCTGCTGCAATTTGTTCTGGAACTTTAGCAAACTACCAATAAGAAAGTTACTTTAGGGCTTGAAGTACAGGAGTTCTCTTGTTCTTGGAAACTGTTTATTTTAATTTGTTTGTATTTATTTGTAGAAAACTTCTGTCAAGGGGAACTGAAACAATTTTTATTTGTCTAGGATCGGAGGGCAGTCCAGAAGGATATGTTGTACATTGATGAACACAGGGTTATGCTAAAATACCTCTTTCCACTGAATGAAATTGTTGTGGATTTTTATGATGCTCTTAAGTCTCTGTCTTCTGGTTATGCAAGGTAACTACCTCCTTTGTACCCCTTTCCCCTCCCTCCCCTCCAGACCCTGAGTGGGGGAACACAAAAAGATCTGAGAAGATATGGAAGGGCACCAGTGAAGAATATTCTTTTATGATGGTGTTGCAAATCAAGTCTTACTTGACCTTTAATGAATTAGATCCACTGTGAAAAAGGATAGAAATACACCTGAAAAACACTAGAAGTGCATCACTACCTAATAATAATTTTTTTTGGTGACGCATGTGTTTTTCAAGTGTGATATACAGAGCAGCACTTGCTCATCTAGGTGAATAAAATCTACATGGTTCTTACGTGTCTGACTTGACAATGGGCATTTTCTATCATAGGAATCAGGGCAAACGTACTTCTCACTGTATTGCCTCTTGGTGGAAAAGGGAAAATAACCAAATACTGATTCTTTAAAGCTAGTAAAAACAATCAACAAACTATATTTAAAACAACACTTACTTTACTTACATGCTCTATTGTGGGAATAAAGTAAATCATCTGTATTTTGAGACAAAATGTTCTGCCGTGGGTGGATTCTATAAATTCAGAGGCTAGAATGATGCTCAGCTGTTTGTGAAGAGCCTTTGTTAGTTTAATGGAAGGGAAAATGTTGCATGGCAGATGGGCTTATGCCACAGGAGACTCAATAGCTCTTACAAACCTGGTATGTAGACATGTTGTTAGTAAGATATATTATATTTTGTCAGGAACCGTTATACCTAATTACATTATTCATTTTATAAGCATAAAAATGAATTTTATTGAAGGACTGAATTTAGTTTTGAGTTTGTGTTTTCTTAAATATGCCTTATAAAGGTGAGGTAAGATGTGTCTTGGCAGGGCTTGTGTATATTTGAAGTAGAAGCAGAAGTGGGGAGGCAAGAAGGACAGGTAGAAGAAATGGGGATGGAGCTTTTGAATTTTCTCTTGGGATCTAGCTCTCCAGCCAATAAAAATAAAACCCAATCTGTTTATCAAGAAACCATCTCATTAGCAGAATTAGGCTGGGTTTCCTTTAATTCAGGTGGGATTGTAAACAACGTTGTATTGTCTTATTTCTGGATTTTTATTTCCTAATTAACTCCCTAATGTTGCTTGTATATTTAATGCTCTCAGTAATCATACTTCTGTTATATTCTATTCACACAACTGTGGTTTATCTAAGCCAATTAAGACAGAAGTACTTCCAAATACTCTTGAAGTACTTTTTCCCTCCCGGCTCTGTTCTGATATTTCAGATCTGACCAGATTAATGGTATTGCAAACTGACACGCAGACAGCAAGGCCCATACCTACCAAAGGAGAAATATGGTTTGGAAATGAAGAGGAAAACTTGGTTGTCAGAGAGAATGATAATAGGGGTCATATAAAAAGTCTGTCAAAGGAAAGGATGAAAAGAAAACAATCCAGTGTTAGTGTTTGATTGGTGTGACACCAAAGATGTTTACTGTTCAAAAGCTGTGTTGAGGGGTTCTGTTGCCTGGAGCTCTAAGGAACTTCCAGCTGATAGCAAAGAAGTGTTTGAATAAACTCTTTAGAAGTTGCAGTAAGAATGTAGATTTTTGATTGATTTACCTTGCTCAGTAGCTGGAAGACAGGATGATGTCTTCTGCTGCCTTGGAGATGAGATTTATCTGCAGTAAATCTAGTCCAGTCTTGCATAAGGGAGACATACTGACAGACTATTAAAAACTGTGCTCCTATTTTAATAAAAAGTTTGAGTGCTTTATTAAGAAATGTGCCTAAAACTTAAAATCTGTGGAACAAAGAGTGCAGAATGTAATTTTTACAAAATCATCACTAACTTTTAAACTCCTTTTGTTTAGTTTTGATTATGAAGATGCAGGATACCAGGCAGCAGACCTTATCAAAATGGATATTCTTCTAAATGGAAATCCAGTTGAGGAACTGGCAACAATCATACACAAGTAGGTTGACTGGATTCTCTATTCCAAAGAAATAAAACTTTCCTATTAATATACAATGAGAACATCCATATGTATCACTAATATATGACAAACATGTATGAAAAGAGCATTGAGGATTTCACCACATCACCACTTTTGGAGATGATCTGAAAAAGAGAGGCATTTAAGTGCTAGATATATTTTTGTGGTAATGTAGGGCAGGGAGGAAAAGGAAATGCAAAATGCTGGTCTCTTAAGGAGCTGGACCAGTCAAGGAGATGCCAGATGAATCATTTATGGCACTTATTATTTCCTATTGAAATATTGGGGCAAAATAATTGATTTTATGCTCCAAATAATTCCTGTTCTATAGAAGTTTGTTGTTATCTTGTCTCCAGCTGGAGTACCAGGAGAATTTAAATATTTAGTGGATGTAATTACCTTAGAAATTTTTTGCTAAAACGATTCAGTTTATGTAAGTTTCTTGGGAATTACTGGTATGCTGGTGAGAATAATGCCTTCGTGTTTCTAGCCTCTCTCCTTGCTTTCTTCTCACAAAGTCTTTATAAGGCTCACTTCTCTAATTTCAGCATCCCTCTCCAGTAATCCTGATACCAACTTTTTGGGGGGGTTGTTTTGTTTTAGGGGTTTTTTTGTTCTTAAAATACTAACATGTAGTTGCCAAAAATTTGTATATTTTCATATTTTTTATATAACTGGAGTCCTTGGAATTCCTTAACTTCAGAAGGTTGACATAGGAAAATGAAACCCTTACTTTGTTCAGAAAGACCCTGGGGCTGGAGTGGAATAACTCTGTAATACATTTGCTACTTAATGTGTTTTTCATAAATAAGCAGTGTTAAGGAATCTACCTGCATCTCTTACTTGGAGAAGATGTAAATTGGAGTGGCCAACCTTGCAAAAGTCAGTTACTGCTTTAACATGTGTTTCTTGATCAGTTTAGCTTGCACCCTGGAACTGTTTTGCTCACTAAAACTAATGATATCCTTTCTTTTAGCTTTAGATGAGAAATTATTTTTTTAACTTGTAGACAACATTCATTCTCCTCCTGCTTCAGTTATTCTCAGAGTCTTCTCACTGTAAATAGACTACATCGGTCTCTATAAAAAATTATGCTGAATTACGTTTAGAGAGAAGAAATTACTGAGATTACTGTAAGCTCAGTACTAAGTTAGCCATTTTTATTTGTCCTAATTCTACAAATAAATATCTGTATCTTGTTAAGTAATGCTGATTAAGCATTACAGTTTTAGTACTTCATGCTTAAAATGTTTGCTTTATACAGGTAGCAGGGAGTCACACTGTTGCTATATGAAAACATGTAAAAATATATTCAGCAGTATGTTGCTAAAAAATGTTTGCTAAATATGGATATTTTTAGATAGAAGAGACCCATTTGTTATCAATGGCTTATGAAAGTATCTGCTCAGTAGATTCTTTAGTCCTTTTGTCCTTTTCTCTTTCCAAAATCTGAAGCATATGCAGATGCGGAATATAGTTGGATAATTTTTATTAGCAGGTGACAAGAATACTTTAAAACTTTTTTGTTCTTGTTATATAAAACCAGATGTTTTTAAAAATATTTCTGTAATGTATAGATCTTTTGACCTTTCGGGCCTACAATCAATGAAAATCCTCCTTGACCTTCTAGTTTAAACTTGCATTTGAAGCTGTGACAGAATTCAAAATGGCTTCAGTGAGATAGATAATTGGGGTGTTTACTATAAATATTTTAAACTTATTTGAAGACCTTCTGTTAATACAGTCACCTGTTTGTATGAAACTGGTGTCATGTAGAGACCACTTATTAGATGTAAAATTATGATTTGATCAGCTTATCTTTTGAGTTAAAAAGAGAAAAACCTCTACTAAAATCCTGTTATCAAAGTTTAGTCTATAGATATATTTTTGGGGTTGTGTTACTCTTTCTGAAAATATTGGTGACTTTCTTTTTCAGGGATAAGGCATATGCTACTGGTAAATTCCTGTGTGAACGTTTAAAAGATGCTATACCTAGACAGTTGTTTGAAATAGCCATTCAGGCCGCTATTGGCAAGAAAATCATTGCAAGAGAAACGTAAGTGCAGTCCTTCTGTTTCACTGTTCTTTTTTCTTTTTTCTTCTTTTAAGCTACTTAAAATATGGCCTTTTAATGTCTTACCTAAATGCTTTTATACATTACAGTACTTTAGATTTTACTGTAAAGTCTTATTTTTCTTGAATATGCTACCAGACCTCTTGGGAAAAAATGCATTTGAGCTGTGACTATGAGTAAGGACTTTGTATAAATTTAATTGAAAAAAATGTATTTTTATTTTAAATTGCTTGTGGTCAGCATTGCACTTAGTGGGTTGAGTATAGCTTGTGACACCCATGTGTCCACTTCCTCTTTGGCAGTGGAAAAAGTTACTACTGAAAAAAGTTATTGTGAAATA